>QZGG01000319.1:0-166332 GCA_006409495.1 Sedum album | reverse complement strand
TAATTCCTATTATTATTTAATTTTAAATTGAAAAAATTAATTTTAAAATCTGAATATTATATATTTTAAATTTTATAAATGTTTTATTTAATTTTTAAAATATTGTTGGTAACATTTATATCTAATTTATTAATTTTTATTAATAGATTTCTATTTTAAATAATATTTTTTAAATTTATATAACGGTCCGGACTGGACCGTAAATTTATTGGACAGGACCGTAACCCTTAATTTTAAATTGGACCGTAACCCGTAATTTCAAAAAAATATGGACCATAAACCGGACCGTATTTGGATTCGAAACGGATCAGACCGTAAATTTACGGTCTGTCCGATCCGAGTTTACAATCCGATTTTTATTTGTGCATCCCTACGTGACATCTTATCATAACTCATAAGGATCACGTTTCACACCTCTTTCATACCCACACAATTATAATGGACACATTTATCAACGTACACAATCATACAACAGTAAAGGCGGCCGACACATGTAAAGCAAATTATACTGATGTGTAAAGTGTGCAGTTTTTTTGCGATCCTAAGTATACCAATGTAATTTATTTATTTTCGTTGTTTGCACATTTTACATAATTGTTCTCTTGTTTGTATATTTTTAATTTATTTTGTTCACTTTGACTAAAAGACAAAAAACTAAAAGGGTTTTGGACATCCAACGGTGAGTAAAACAGTATTAATTTAGTTTTGCTATTTATTGCGGATAAATTAGTTTTGATCAATCAATCTATTTTTCTGACTACTATGGGAAGGAGATTTAATATTTATGTGACGGAACGACAAAATCTCAATCGTTAATTTGATTAATTTAATGGTGTGGATATTAAAGTTGAATTTGATTAAAATGGACGATTGAATTTGTAAAATACACGGACGATTTTGACGATTATTTTGTTTAAATTTCAATCGTTGATTTGATTAATTTAATGGTGGATATTAAAGTTGAATTTGATTAACATGGACGATTGAATTTGTAAAATACACGGACGATTTTGACGATTATTTTGTTTAAATCTCGTCCGTTTGATTGATGAAAATTAATGATTGAGGTAATATCTTACGGTGTTAAAAAAACATAAATATACTTTTTGAACCATTTCCTTTCTGAGGAAAGAGATCAAGGAGGACATTCACTTATACGTGAGACAGTAGGACATCATCTCAACCGTTGATTTCACTTATACGGTCTGCCTGTGTATTTTGCATATCCAACTACCTATTTAAATTAAAAACCAACTTAATCACAACCGTCAGATCAATCAAAATCAACAGTTAAGATCGTGTCCTTCCGTCTTACAAAAGTTATTTGTTCCTCTAGATCCTTACTCTCCTTTCTGATTATAGATGATTGTGTGAAAGTATAAATCCTGAAACTCACATTTAATTTTCATATTTTAAAACTAAATTATTTTCTTGTGAAATTTAGCCAATTTATATATCCATGATAATATATGCAAATTTATAATTACTAGCAAGATGGAATTTATGTAATCGTCCAGCTACCACAAATCCATCTCCACCCATTTGGCTTTATTTATGATACTACTACATTTTAACTTAACACAGAAAATACACACAATATGAAAACAATCAACTTCACAACGTTGTTCATCAGCAACGGCCTTGTCCTCCTCACTCTCCTACAACCGATCTTTGCAGCTGATTCACAATCAAATGGTACTCAAGATTATGCTGAGGAGGTGAAAAGAAGTCATTTCCCAGATGGGTTTTTGTTTGGAGCTGCATCTTCATCTTACCAAGTTATGATCCCTCAATAATTGACCTCAGCTTCCTGTTTATAAAACCCTCATATTTCTCTCTTCAACATTTTTTTAAGGTTTGTTATGATCTATGTGGGTATTGTTTCAGGTTGAAGGAGCTTATTTGGATGATGACAAGGGTTTGAGCAATTGGGACATGTTCACTCATCTGTCAGCAGGTCACCACACCAACCTTCAATTTCAATATGACTCACTAAAAAAGTGAATATTTCAGTTTGTTTCAGCTTTTCATTGTATAAGACTCGGTTATGTGTGTTAGATCATATTGAAGATGGAAGCACAGGAGACATTGCCTCTGATCACTACCATCACTATCTGGTACACAAAGAACACATGTGTCAATGATTCTTAGACACTTTTTAATGACTGGGTTTCTACCGTTTCTAATTTGCAGGAAGACATTGAAATGTTACACTCAATGGGAGTAGATGCACACCGCTTTTCTATATCCTGGTCTAGAATTTTACCTAGTATGTTTCTCCTGCGCATTCATCCAACATTTTCTATAACTTTATCCGTGGTAGAAGGAAAAGTTAAATGATGGCATTTGGTGATGCAGGGAGGACTTTTGGGAATGTTAATCTTAAGGGGATAGCATTCTATGACAGAATCATAGATGCCCTTGTTCTCAAAGGTGTTACCATCTCTATACATTCAGACTACATTTTTATAAGAGTTCAAATCTGTATGTATATTTTGTAGGAATTAAACCATTTGTAACAATCCACCATCACGACATTCCTCAAGTTCTCGAGGCCAAGTTTGGTTCATGGCTTAGTCCTCGTATGCAGTAAGTGGTCCAGAGTTATGCTATTTCTGTCAAGTTGAATACTATAAACAAGTTGGAATTTGACTGTCTTTGTATCTCAACAGGGACGAGTTTGTAGCATTTGCGGACGTATGTTTCAATTACTTCGGCGACAGAGTACAGCATTGGATGACTGTGAATGAACCAAATTTGTTTGCTCAATTTGGTTACATGGATGGACAGTATCCGCCTGGTCGCTGTTCACCTCCATTCGGCAACTCCCCTGCTGGAAACTCTTTTACCGAGCCTCTGATTGCAATGCACAATATGTTATTGGCTCACGGAAAGGCGGTAAAGCTTTACCGTGAAAAATATCAAGTGCGCGCTCCATAAGTTTCTCTTCAATTAGTATTTTTTTTGGAAATGTAACCACCCTCAGAGTCTAAATTTTACACCATATTTTTTCAGGGATGTCAAGGCGGGTTAGTGGGAATCATAGGGAGCTTCAATGTATTTGAACCATTGACAGACAGCTTCGATGATATGGAAGCCGTTAAGCGGGCTTATGCATATAGTTTCGGCTGGTAAGTTCTTGTCCTCATGGAATAATTTGACATCAAAAATAAAATGTTTTAACTAACTGGTCAGATTTTGTACAATTTCATATAAGCTCACAAACAAGCAATCTTTGTATTCTGTAACAGGATGCTGGACCCTCTGATCTTTGGCCATTATCCTCCAGAAATGCGGAAATTTCTTGGGAGTGACTTACCATTGTTCTCCCCTCTAGAGGCGCAAATTGTAAAAGGAAGCCTAGATTTCATCGGAGTCAACCATTACACGGTATTCTACGTGAGAAACTGCTTGCATCCGTCATCTTCATGCTCTGCCAAACATTCAAACAGGGCTGTTGGATTCCTAAAAGTGGAAACACAGAGAGATGGCATTCCAATAGGCGAACCGGTAAATTCCACTACATTTCTGCCCTGATATATCTCCAAATTTGACTAACATTGTGATTTGCCTCTTTACCAACTTTTTGCAATGACTGTCTGCAGACCGCATTTTGGCGTTTCTGCGTGGTTCCAAGAGGTATGGAGGAAGTAGTGGAATATCTCAAGGACAAGTACAACAACACTCCACTTTACATCACTGAAAACGGTCTGTTCATGTCTTTTTCTCTCTCTGGGTTTTCAGCCTATGAGAGTTTTCTGAGTAAGCATAGGAGAAACTAGCGTGGCTTTAGAGTAGAGTGGAAGCAGGAAGTGAAGAGCGGATGGCAAGTGGCTCTGGTGCGATGTCTGAAGAAGTTGAAGGGGAAGGGATATGATGGAAAATGGAGATGCTGGCTGGAGGGAGCAGGTGGAGGTGCTGGCGGAAAAGTTGAAAGGGGAGGTAAGGTGTCGGTGAAGGAGGGGGTGTGGGAGAGGGCTGCGAGAAGTACAGGTGGGCAGTAGTGTTGAAGATGTCTGTGCCGAGGAACATACATCTTCAGTCGGTGGATCCACACTCAGACGAGCATGGGGGATGCCGACTGGAGGGAACTTCATAGAGATAAAAAACTCTTTGGTGGTTGTCCAGTTCGAAACTAAGGAAAAGATGGATAGGGCAATCTCAGGAGGACCATGGTTGTTTGGGGGAGCTGCTGTTCTTTCAGCAGGTGGTCGAATGAGTGTCCTCCTGAGCTGCTGAAGTTTGAGAAGATGCAGCTCTGGGTTCAACTCCATGATTTGCCATTAGAGCTAATGGAAGAGTCAATAGCTAAGGATATCGCAGCAGTGGCTGGAAGGTTTGTCAGGGGATGCAGCGAGAGCTAGGCATCTTAAAACGAAAGTTTGTGAGATTTAAAGTGGAGATAGACATTAATGAACCCATCCGAAGGGGCTGCTTCTTGAATAACAGGGATGGACAACCATTTTATGTCAGATTCAAGTATGAGAGACTTCCCATTGTTTGTCATAAATGTGGAGTTTTGAGTCATGAAACGGGGAAATGTAAATCCAATTTTAAAGTTAGTCGTTACGGTAGCTGGTTGAAAGCAGAGTCATTGGAGATGATGGAGCTAACGGTATTGGATGATGCAGAGGTAAATACCGAAGAAGACAGTGATGTAAATGAAGAAGTAAACGAAGAAGGTAATGAAGATGTAGTAGGGGGGTCGACAATGGAGGTGGAAAATGGGGTGCTGATGGGATTGTTGAGCACGCCAGGGGACAAAGTCAAGGAACATGGGACTGCAAATACAAACGCAACAAAAAAGGCAGGAGTCACAAAGCATGCTTCGGTGACAGACATAGGCTGCGGTGTAACAGATGAGCTGAATTGTCAGACGGCGGAGACACAAAGGACAAGAATACAAAAGGACAAGGGAAAAAAGGTGGCAGGGAGTATGTTGTCGGACAGTATGCAACAAAATTGTACGGAACATGAGCATGGGCTACAGGATAGTGGGCTGTTGTTTCATGGGCCAACTAAGTCTTCTATACTATCTCACGGCTTCAATACGGTGACAAAAACAGATACAGTAAAAGAGAAACTACTTGGAGTTAAGAATGATAAAAGAAAATTAGGTCATGACAAGACTCGTCTGGTGTGTACAAGTTATCAAAGAAGTTAAAGGGAGCCAAAGGGGGGGTGTCGAAAGTCAATGGCGATGATGGTGGGAATGAAGAAGCTACAATTAACGAGCTATTATCGGCGGTGGTCGCGCAGCGATCCCGCCGGTCGCAATGAATATCTTGGGATGGAACTGCAGAGGATTGAGCCGGCCTTCTGCAGTTCGGGCAACGAGGGAAGTGCTTAAAGAGCATAACCCTCAGGTTATAGGGCTGATGGAAACAAAATTGAAGAATCGACAGTGGGACACATTGAGAGTAAAGTTGGGATTCCTTAATTGTTTTGCAGTTGAGAGGTGTGGATTGTCTGGGGGTATGGCAGTTCTATGGAAGGAGGGGATTGAAATATCTGTTAGAAGTTATTCAAGAACACATATAGATATGTTGGTGGAAGCGGAACAAACTTTCAGATTGACATTGTTTTACGGCAACCCAGTGAAGCATAAAAGAGTTGAAAGTTGGGAGCTGCTTAGGCAGCTAGCTAGGGGTTGGGAGGGACCATGGATGGTGATGGGGGATTTCAATGAGGTTTTATATGGGTGGGAAGTCTCGAGTATACATCATAGAGAAGGTAGGGGGATGCGACAATTCAGGGAAGTGGTGGAGGATTGTGGATTGGGTGGACTAGAAAATAAGGGTTGTATTTATACGTTTTCTAACAAACGTCGTGCACCATGGGAATTTCGAGCTCGGCTGGATCGGGTTCTCGTGAATGCAGAATGGAAGGAAGTATTTCCCTGTGCGGTGACAATAACAGCGGTAGCTTTGACCTGACCTCAGATCACTGTCCGGTTGTGACAAAGTTGCAAGGGCTCCGAAATGGGAGGAAAGAGAGATCATTTAGATATGAAATGATGTGGCATTGTGATGGAAATTTTTCGCAAACCTTTGATCGAATTTGGAATGGGTCACTAACTCAACAGGCATCAATCCAAGATACCTTGAAGAAGTGTGCTAATGAACTTCAGAGATGGAATGAGGAGGATTTTGGAAATGTTCAGGTCAATATAAAAAGATTAAAGAGTGATCTAGAAAGAATAAGGTCTAAGCCGCGTACTCCGTACTCCGGAAGTGATTAGAGAAGAGCAAGCAATATGTACCAGTCTTGAGGATTGGTTTGTTAGGGAGGAAGTGCTATGGAGGCAAAGGTCAAGGGTGGAGTGGCTTAAAGAAGGGGATAGGAACACACGATTTTTTCATGCGTCTGCCACTCAAAGAAGATCGCTGAACAAGATTGATCGATTACTCTCCTTCAGATGGGACAGAAGTGCGGAAGGAAGATGAGTTACTAAAGGTGGCAGTGGAATATTTTGAGAAGATTTTTTCATCGTCAATTCAAGGGAATACATATGACTGGGGTGCAGAATTGAGTTTCATTCCAAGGAAGGTTACTGAGGCTATGAATAATGATTTACTGCGGCCCTTTACAAGAGAAGAGGTTCGAGGAGCAGTTTTTCAAATGAGTCCGTCGAAAGCTCCGGGGTTGGATGGATTTCCGGCTGGCTTTTATCAGAAGAACTGGTCATTAATACAAGACAAAGTGTGTGAAGAGGTTCTTCGAACTCTTAACGGAGGGGAGGTAGAGCAAGGGTGGAATGAAACAAAGCTCGTATTGTTACCTAAATGTCAGGATCCTCGCAGGATGGAAGATCTTCGACCAATAAGTTTATGTAATGTGCTCATGAAGATTGTCACCAAAGCTATAGCTAACCGTCTCAAACGGGTGCTTCCATTGATAATTTCAGAGAACCAGAGCGCGTTTGTAGGGGGACGAATTATTACGGATAATGTGTTGATTGCGCACGAGATGGCACACTGCATTAAAAATCGTAAAGGCAAAGGTAAAGGCTTGCTTTCACTCAAACTCGACATGAGCAAGGCGTACGATAGACTTGAGTGGGAATTTGTAGAGAACATGCTTCTAAAGCTTGGCTTTCATGAGCAGTGGGTAAAGTTGATAATGAGTTGCACTAAATCAGTATCGTACAAAGTCCAGGTGAATGGGATTGTATCAGGGGTGGTGAAACCAACAAGAGGGTTGCGACAGGGAGACCCCATGTCCCCTTATTTATTTATCTTGTGTTCTGAGTGGCTATCCCAAGCAATCTCGTTTCATCAACGAAGGGGGCAGTTGAGAGGGATTCAGATTTGTCGGAACGCGCCCATTTTGACTCATTTATTATTTGCCGACGACAGTTTAGTTTTTATGGGAGCTAACGAAGAGGAAGTGAGAACGGTAAAAGATACTCTTGATACATATGAACGCTTATCGGGACAGAAAATCAATTATTCGAAGTCGGAACTTGTGTGCAGCCCAAACGTCCAGAGTGATTTTCGAGAATTGATGCAGAATTTGATGGAGGTAAAGCTGGTAAACAAACACTCTAAGTACCTTGGGCTTCCGATGGTGGTTGGACAAAACAAACAAGAGACATTTCATGAAATTGAAGGAAGAGTTCATGCTAAGTTGCATTGTTGGACTTCCAAGCTTTTATCGAGAGCTGGGAAGGAAACTTTGATTAAAGCAACGGCTCAAGCAATTCCCCTTTATGCAATGCACTGTTACAAGCTGCCAGCCACATTATGCAACAGATTAAATCAAGTTATGTTCCGGTTCTGGTGGTCAACAAAGGGGGGAGGAAAAGCCATTCACTGGGTGAATAAGTTGATTATGTTCAAGAAGAAGGAAGATGGAGGGCTGGGGTTTAAAAACTTAAATTTATGAATGAGGCTCTGTTATTGAAACAAGTCTGGCGAATTATTAAGGAGCCTGATTTACTATTGAGTAAGCTAATGAAGGCTCGATATTTCAAGTCATCAAGCTTGCTGGAGGCTAGTGTGGGAACAAATGCATCTCACGCATGGAGGAGTTTGTATGCAGTCAAGTATCTAATCCAACAAGGCATTACAAGCATGGATGAAGACGGGTCGATGCGGTGGGACTTCTCTAGCTCTGGTGAATTTTCAACGAGATCAGCATATGATTTGTTGCTGAAGAATAACGGCACTATGATGTGTGGTGGAGAAGGGGAGCAATCTGATCCGACGAAGTTAACTAAGTTTTGGAGAAGGGTGTGGAGATGTGGGCTGCCTGAGAAGATTAAAATAACTGCTTGGAGAATTTATCATGATGGCCTCCCGGTACTGAGGAATTTAAGGAAGAGGGGAGTAGGAGTGGAGGGAGGCTGTGTTTTTTGTGGGTACATTGATGAAGGAGTTTATCATGTGTTGAAGGAGTGCTGGTGGGCGACAGTAGTATGGGAGAGTCTAGGAGTTGATTTGTCGGACCTTGGCTGCTCTAATATTTCTCCAGGAGACTGGCTTTTTTGGTGCGCAGAAAGAATGGAGAACAAACTGTTTAATAAATTTTTGTGCGGATTATGGTCAATTTGGAAATATCGAAATTTAGCAGTGTTTGAGGAAAAATACACTGGGCCGGAAGAAGCGGTGCGTCAGGTGAACAGTTTGATGTACCAGGTTGGAGGTATGTGCTGGGAGAGGCAGGGAGGGGAATGATAAGTGGAAGAATTCGAATGGTCTCGGACGGAATGGTGGTGATATACTCAGATGGGGCTTGGGCTGTTGGAGATTTGGGATCGGGATTGGGGGGTGGTAGTATGTGCTGGCAAGGAAATTAGGGCGGTGAGGGCGGAGTGGGTTGATGGAATAAGCACGTCCAGAGACGCAGAAGGAATGGCACTGCTTTTGGGAATGAGAATGGCAGAGGAGTTGAGGGAAGAGGAGGTAGTGTTTCGATCGGATGCTGCAGAGGTGGTTTTGGGTATACACTTTGGTATCATTGGCGGTCCAACAAATGGTGGCTGGTTAGAATCCTGCCTCGAACTACTTGACAAGAACAGAAGATGGCAGGTAGAGCATGTCCCAAGGGAGATGAATGAGCTTGCTGATAAAGTCGCCACCACTTCCAGGAGAGCTAGATGGAGCTGGTTTGAGCTGGATAGAATCCCATGTGCTATTGGCTTGAGCAAAAGACTAATCAATAGATGTATTGAGGAGATGTAGGGTGAAGGTCTTAGCCCTGTTGTCTGCTGGTGGTTTTTGTGTTTTCAGGCTTGTTTGCTTGTGTCGTTTCTGGTTTCCAGAATGGATCAAAAAAAAAAAAAGTCTTGAAAAAAATTCACATCTTATATTTTCCACCTAAAACATTTCTGACTTCTTTTTATCGAAGAAATGTACAGGTTATGCGGGAGCACCTCAAGAAAATATCCAAGATTCCCAAATGATTTCAAGAGAGTAGAGTACATGAGATCATACCTTGCAGCATTGGCTCGCGCAACCAGGTAAATAGAATAACCTTGAGACTTTAAGTACATACTGGAACACTTAAGGGACGCTGGCTTTAATTTTTATTGCAGGAATGGAGCGGATGTAAGGGCGTATTTTGTTTGGAGCTTGATGGACAGCTTTGAATGGGTGCACGGATATAAGTTGAAATTCGGTCTGTACCATGTCAATTTCAGAACTCTGAGCAGGACTCCGAAACTCTCTGCAAAATGGTACTCTGAATTCTTGGCTGGAAAATATGCAGTTTTTATCCAGGAGTTAAGAGAAGACAGGACTGATCAAATATCAAGGAAATGAAGAACTTGGCCTCCCTTAGTGTTAAAAAGTGGAAAACAGTCAAACATTGCAAGATCCATCTCGATATTCAGTACTTATTTCCATGTAATTTATATGCCTATTGCTGCTGCTGGGGAACATTCAAAAATGCACAATCCATCTCCTGCTGACTCTAGTGCTTGAAAACTCAAATCAAAAAAATTCTTAGACCACTCATCTTAAATCCGGTTACAGCAGTTCTGGAGCTTGGAAATCTTTTCAGTTGGTTTTGCGTTCTTGTGATCTTTGAATGATAAATAAAATGAGAGCTTTCATGCTGAAACTTGCTTGATATATGAACCTATTTATTCGGTCAATGTATCTTCACTTGCTGTATATTGATAAAATGTGCCAAAAACATCAAATTTCTCCTCAAAATTCAGAATTACAAGAAAGCTGGATACTCCAATTGGTCAACAAATTCACAAACTTATTATCAATCCATAAAGTCCACAGCAGTGTGTCTCAGTCATACTTTTCTCTCCATGAATACAAGAGAAAAAATACCCAAGAAATCGCCAAAGCCAAGTCTCCAGCAACATGTCTAATCAAATCCCTAGCCAAATCCTCAATCCCACTCTCAAAACAAACTCTCCAAACAGCCATCATAACATGAAGCACAACACACCCTTTGGCAAAAAAGCTCTGAAAGTTTCTATCTTTAACAAATGCAACCATAAACAGTAACAATCCAATTGCAGACAGCAGCAGTCCAGAAAATGAATGTGAAGTCTGGATCAGTAGCTGATCATGTGATGTTGAGCCTTTGAGTCTGCTTGCTGTTGCATTTCCATACCCAAATATTGAAATTTCATTTGTGTAGAACATCATGAGTGTGCCACAAGTTAAAGCTAATATGGAATGGAGAAGGCATATGGTGAAGAAAGTGTATGACCCCATTTTGAAAACTAGGGTTTTAGGAGGACATGGAGAAGAGAAGAAGACTTGAGATAACAAAAGAATTGATTTTTAACACAAAACTAGGAAGCCCAGATGAGAAGTCTCCAATCAAATCAATAAAGTTCCAAACTTTGAGGCAAAGCTTCAAAACCCCAGATCCCAAATCCACAGATCCAGAAGTAAGGAACAAGTGGAGTTCTTTGAATTGTGAAAAAAAGGAAATGGCTGAGAAGGATATTTGATGATATTTGTGGTCATGACATTGTGACATGTAATAGATACACATTGACCGTTTGGTTTTCTGCAAGTAAAATTGCATTTTTATTACTATATTAAGGCTAAAGCAGGGGCATGGGGGCATGCCTGTGAACGATGCTTGACTTTGGCTTCTTCCTCAAGACCAAATCAATTGAAGAGTATATGACAAGTGGGTGTTAGAATTTAGATAAAAGCTGTCATTTTTAATCAAAAGTAAGATGGAGGGACGGATGGGGGTGGGGATGGTCAACTTTTAGGATATTATTGATTTATTTTTGCAATGATGTCGACAAAATGACTGTTTTTTTTTATTAAAAGCCCAAAGGCCAAAGGTACAATTTGAGGACTTGAAAGGCTAACTGAAAGTTAGTCTGACTCAGTCTAGTCTAGAAAATTAAGAAAGTGAAAATAATGACTAAATTGAGTACTTTGCCTCGGTACCCATAAAAAATATGAAAATGACTAAAAATTAAAGTACGTCCGTGATGACTGACATTCGGGAATGAAGTGATAATAGAAAGATTATGCCGTTGAACTTCAAGGAAGATAATCTCGAAGGAAAAACCAGGCACGGACTAGCATGAAATGGTTCAACTGAAGCGTAATTGAACTGACTGATCAACTAGCTGAACCAAATAGGCACTAAGTGGGCTCTATGATGAAGCCCAAAATAGAAGATAAGCTTCCAAAGCACAACACGTGACCAGCACCTCAATAACAAGACATGTTCCAACCAAACTGGAGACCACGTGGGTGAACATGGACAAGCCACGGGAATGGCTTGAGATCATATCTAGAACTAGAAAAAACACACGTGTGGTCGCACGTGGGAAATGGACAACGACACACGTGTGCCAAGCAACTGGAGCGCCGCCCAACCTCGCCGACAAACAATCCGCCAACGCAACGCAGCCGAGACAGCCGTGCCTTGCCTTAGCTTGTCCTGCCTTAGCTTTCTATTTTGTTTTAGGAAGAAAAACATTTATGACAGTTGGGTAAATATTTCTGAGTTTTTGTTGGTGGTCAAAACTAGAATTTTAAGGTCTTGTTGAGTGTAGCTTGACAAGGGCATATAAACCGGCTAGGAAAGTTGGTGATCTTGCTGCATCCACGTTTATAAGGATTAGCCTTCTGCCTGCTGTTGCATGGCACTGAGTTCTTCTTAAGTGCGCTGTAGCTCACATACTTGGTTTTGTGAGCTAGGCTTCTCCTAAGATCAATCCCAAGTTGTTCATTATCATCAATTCAATTACTGCTGGTTGCATTTGCCGAAGCAGAGGCTGCTGATATGAAAATAGCTAAGCTAAGCATGGGAAGGATCAAAACAGTATTTGTCATTGTGGTTTGGAATTTGGATGACAACAGACGAAGGCAACCTTTGTATTTGGTGCAAGTATGAGCTGCGCTGAAGCGTAGATTTCGCTAAGTTATATTATATCAACGGTTTGTTGATGAGTGATGAAGCTGGAATTGAGACATTGTGCAGCTTTCCCTTGTTTGTAGCTCCTCCATGTTTTTAGGTATCAGTTAAGGTAGTTACATCTGTTGCATAATGTAACAATAATAATGCATCCATGCATGAACAGGATTCAGTGTTGTCTGATACAATGTTTTGTTAAAATGTTTAGACAAAACTAATTCGCTTAATAGTAAAAAACAAAATCATGTATTTCTTATCTCCTCAAAAAGTGGTGTGTGTCGCTGTCTTTCAATCTATCCTCTCTGTAAAACCCTAATTTGGATCATATCAACATGCATCATGGTTATGTCTATTGCGGCTAGCCCTAGGAAACTTTACCACCAACAACACAATAATCATCGAATTACAAAAATCTGGCTGGAGAGAGTTGAGGACAATATTAATATCAACATGGAATGCAGGCCATTGGGATTCTTGATAGGTTTGCCATTTGCATTTGTAGCTCTCCTCCTGTCCATCGTGGGAGCTGCAGTTTGGCTGGTTGGGTGCGTAGAAATTTTAATACATCCTGATCCGCAATGTCTTCTTTTCTTTCTTACCATTTACCACGTTTCGATTACATGAATTGTTTGGTTCCAAAATATGCAGGTCATTGGTGAGCTGCGTGTGTCCCTGCTGCATATGTTGCGTAGCATTGGCTGATTTTGCAATCTACCTGGTGAAACTTCCTGTGGATATTATCATATGGTTTATCGACCTCATTCCATGCTAAACAAGCTACTACATCTTCCCATTCGCCATTACAAGGTGAAGTGCCTCTCATGTACTGTTATACCTATCATCAGATGTACCAATTACAAGTAATCAGTTAACCAAATTAACTTACATAATTCTTTGCGTATAATATGAGCTTCACGTATCTCTTTTCATTCATCTTTAAGGCCTCGTGCACAAATTGCCTACCACATATAACTGCATTGAACAGTCATAAATGTGAATCAGGAGACATGGTAAAAAATGTCTTCACGACTACACAACACATTAGTAATTCTCAGATGTTGGAGTGATACAACGAGACAAGATACTCAAGTTGTTCCTTAATATTAAGCACGACTAAAACAAGAGAAATAAATTCACTAAGGAGAACATTCTCCAGCTGCTGCCCATAAATTTTAAAGTAAATCATTTTAGTTATACTTTCTAGCTTTAAATCTTCATACAATTATTATTCGCCAACATTTTAAAGCTATTTCTTTGAAGAAAAAGCTAAACTTATAAATAAAACAAGAAAACAAACCAGCGTGGAATAGAGCAAAGACCACCACACCTAGGCGGAACAGGGTTCAAGTAGACACCTTGTTGCCTGTATGCTGTATTCTTTCAAAAAAGTCGCACGTTACTGTCAGATACAAATTATTTTTCCATAAAAATTAACCAAGTTGATAAGATAACTTGTAAGTTCAGCTCAAATTTATAAATAAGTTCAGCTAGATACTATGATTAGAAACTCAGACTTATCTGCATCCCTATGCAGTTCTACGATAAATTAAACCGCTTAGGGCGAGTTTGGGATACAGTAAAGGTAACCGAAACTTGAGATCAAAATGTGGTCGAGTCGTGACCAGTATATGGTCATGATCGATCAAGCATCCTGCAGAATCAGTTATCACTCCTATTAACATACTTCCATATATATAAAAATTTGATCTTCACTCTTCAGAGCTCCATAGCGTCACATACTTCACGGGTTCATAATCCAGTAAATGTATCTGTAGCTGCCTGCAAACTCATTTTCAGTATATGTACGGAAACTTTGTAATGCGGACAAATAAGATGACATAGTGACATTTTGCAACCCAAACAAGCTTTAAAACTCGATAAATGTTGGAGTCAATCTAGGAAGGGATCTCAAAAAGGCTATTACAAATAAAAATCTAACAGACTGATTTAATCAAGTTCACTTCTACTTTCGAGCATATTTGAATCCTAAATTCCAGATCAACGATAGTCTCGTATATGACTGCTTAATTCTTCCCACGCTGATTGCCACTAAATGGACAAATGTAGCATTATGTAAGATTACAAATACAGTCAAACAAAACCACGTTCCACCGTGAAATGTATATTAACCAAATAACCAATAAGATATAAGAAGGTACCTCCAGGCTCGGACTGTGTCTCCCAAACTCACGAGTCTCCCAGTTCTTCACATAACTGCAGAAATCAACGTAATAAGTGACATTAAAAGTAAAAGTAAAGCAAGCATCATCTATATATCTTGCAGACTCAAGTAATGAAACCATTCTTAACTATTTCGTTTTACTTACACATGCAAGTTTTCGAATTAGTGAGTTTGACCCATTCTTCAGCGTTTATGCGCAGATTCTCCATGAGATTATTTCTTTTCTGAATCACAGCTGCTTCTTCTGCTTTCAGAATCTTATGATGCGTGCTAGCAGATTGTAGGCATTGAGCTATCCCAACTAGTTGTGTCGTGACATCTTCTTTATCACCCTTCAATTTCTCAGCCTCGGCCTTGGCATGGAGTACAGCAGCTTCTAGTTCATCTATTTTGTTCGGAGAAGGTAATTTGTTCTGCAGAAAGGCATTATACTTCTCCTCCAATAATGTAGCCTTTTCCATCAGGTTTGCAGTATTTTCTTCGCATTCCTTGACCTTTTCTAGGAATGCTCCGCAGTCAGCCAACTCCTTTCTTACTCGATCATTCTCTTGAGCAATCTTGTGTAATTTTTCTGGAAGCAATGGAAACTCGGCCTTCTCGGTTTCCGAAAGCAAGTCTTGACCCTCATCAAGGAAAATTTTAATGGCACATTTGATTTTCTCTTCAAAGTTTCTGAATTCAACCAAACTTAATCCTTTCAGCTTTTCCAAGGCTGCTTTAGCTTCACCAATTTTAGATAAAGTTGAACCAGAGCACATGTTGAGTATCGCCTTTGGACTAGCTTCTGACCGAACCCTTTTATATCTTGCCAGTCTGGCAACCACACCGTCAGCTTCAGTTGCAGGGCCTTCCGGAACTACAGGCTGCAAAGAAACATTCATGCAGTCAACCGAATTTGTGACATCATGGTACTGAATGTTAGGCTCATTTCCACCTTCTTTAGAGTCCATACTCCCTGATATTTCGTCGTCCGAGCTACCTTCATCAAAACTGCTCCTTTCTGATGTCTCATCTTCAGCAGCATTGTTCTCCTTTGCATAACCTGAAGGCGGTGTATCTAGAGTACGCATCCTTGATTTTGCTGACTTCGCACGTGGCCCGCTTATTTTTGCTTTTTTATAACCTCCACGGCGTCTCTTGAACCAACTTTGAATCTTATGAATAAAGAACCGAGATGAGAAAAGTCATATGCATCATGCTGATTTACACTGAGCTTCAAACATGAGACTTACCGACTCCACTCGCACACAAGTCATCCCTTGTTCTTGCCTTGTCTTGCTATAAAAACAAAAATCAAGTTAAGCTTAGTTGAAATGCAAACAGTTGACCGAAACATACAACACAAACCTAAATGACAATGCAAGACCATCCATTTCAGTCTGCAAGGGCCTGGAACCGTGTCTTTCCAAAACACGCTTCATCTTGACAATCTGAAGCGGAAAGTCACAAAACATCAATATTATAGATTAGTCACAACTCAAGTGACATAACACATAAAACAATGCATCACATGCAATTCTATTTACCACTAGCACATTCCATCACTTTATAAGGCAATCAATCAAAACTAAGATAGATACAAATGCTCTTAATCCGTAAAATCAATATACATTGTGATTAATATTTATATAATCCAGAGAAAGGATTTTACGTCCATTTACGGTCATGCGCCATTTACACCGTAGAAAAAATTCAGATTTGCAAACGAGCATTTGCAATTTTACGCATCACAGTGTTTCGAATTCAATCACATATATCATTCTATTCCATTTCCGACTCTATCATTCCAATGCTCCATTTGACAAACAATCGAAAACCGATATATGCACAGATTACAATCAATAATTCCCGCATAAATCACTATTAAACCGCAGTTCAGTTCAGTTTGCCTAAGACCTTTTGTAATCACTGTGATTGATTTGCTATTGAAAACAAACACCCTAAACAAGAACCCTTTTCTCATCTCTGCTGAAACTCGCAAAAATTATGTGTTCCTCTTTCAGTCAAATTTTTACATTCACTAAAAACAAATTAATCAATCAATCCACAACTGAATCAAACACCCAATTCAAACCCAGCAAAATCTAAACTTGACTAGGGACAAAGCATCAAACTTTAACTTAAAAATCCCACTTTACTAACCAAATCACACAAAATCGACATGGGTGATATGCACAGACATCAGAAAGTTTATAGAGACGAAATTGGACAAACTCCGAAATTGGGGTAATCATCGTAATCTAAACAATCGGGTAAGGAATAGTAGAAATGGGAGTAAACCTCGTCGTGGGTGAAGCGGAAGGAGTATCTCTCGCGCATGTTGAAGGCTACTGAGGTGGTGGCGTCAAGATCCGGAGACAAGAGACAACAGTGTGTTAAGTGCTGTGTTTTTTACTGACCCATAAATAAAAATCATTTGATAAAAATAATGTATTGATTATTTGTTTATTAAATGTCTTATTTATAGAAACATATTATTTTAGTATCACAAAATCCCTTCGTTGCAAATCGAGAGAATTAATGGATGGAGAGTAGTTTTATAACTTGGTGCTTGTGTAGATTCGTGCACTCGTTTATTCCTTTACAAGTAGCCTCTGCCAAATAATCTGAGTAATTCGAATCATCAGAAATACCAGTAAACATAACAGGCTTAGCAGATGCAAAATAACGGAGTAGGCTTTTAATTTCCAAAACAACACTTAACATAACAATGCAGAATGCAGGACACAAGGGAGGAGGCAAAACAAGAACATATAAAGTTTGACGTGTATGTGCTACAAATGGCATATAGATATCTGGAACATAATTGATGAATGCAAGAGTGGAAGATCCCCCACCCCCTGTTCAGCTAAGCTTCGGACGAGCACGATAATGTTCATGAATCCTTGAAACTGAATGGAACTACATCTATACATAAACGAGGTTTGTATTTGCTGAGATGATTGGCGAGCAGAGAAGAAAGATTTTCGAGAGGGGGAAAACTATCGTGATCAATATGGACGACTGGTTGAGTGAATAATTACGTAATTTAATGTTTAACATCATCTGTACATCTTTTATTAAAGCTGTTTATTGCCCAAAGATTTTTGATGGATATATGGCATTTATATTGATATTGACGCAAAGTTTCACGATGCTAACAAGCTTTTGGAAGATATTAAAAGGTTTCTTTCAACATTGTATTGAAGACGTCATCTTGGGTACATAGTGATGACCAGAGATTGATAGGACGGGTGGATACTGCTGTCCGTCTGATATATCAAGCACCACTGGCATAGAGACGTGTCCATTCCTTGGCTGCAGAGAATAAATAAGAAAAAACTCAGTTGCTCGAGGGTGAAACACCATGGAGGGGTTAAGGGGGAATATTAGTCTACCTGTTTCGACAGCCTCAGCTTCATTCGTTTTCCAGTGCTTGGCTATGTTCTCAGATAGAGGGTCGTCTGGGTTTGGGGCACTTAGAAGCGCTTGGATACTGCAACACAAAATCTAAACAATCAGCAAAGCAGGTATGTACCAGTTTTTTTAATAATTTGATAGTGTCTTGGAAAATACAGCATCTCACTGTTAATTAATTAGTGAAAAATCTTTATTTGGAAAAAATGTTATGAAAAATTACCTCAAGAGCACAGTTCTTATTTGAAGTGCAGGACTCCACTTGTCTTTGAGGATGTCAAGGCATATTCTTCCAAGCTGCACAAGAACCAAATCATTTTATACACATCATAATGTAATAATCCCAAGCTAATAAATGAGAATGGTTGCCAATTATATTGGTGTCTTACTTTATCAATGTTAGGGTGATAAATCTTTGTCAGGAAGCGGACCTATACAAAGAATTAATTAATCAACAGAACATTTGACAACAACCACAAGCTGCATAGCACAGTTCTTAAAGAAAATGTTAATTTTTCATACAAAAGCTCTGAATGAATGGCATATTCATAATTGTTAAAAAACCTAGTACCTTAGGAGCAGCCATGGGATATTCCTCAGGCAAAAACAATTCAAGATTAAAGACGCCACCTGACATATTAGTAAATAAACCGAGGGTAAACATAGATTCATGATAAAAACACGGATGGTTAGAATAACAATTCAAATTATTTCCTCGAACACTGACAAGCCCTTCGAAACCGCTAGCAAGAGAAGTTAATTTTCAATAGATGAAAGAAAGCGGAACAAGTTGCACCAGCAACATACACAAATTAGCATTTTCTAACTATCCACAACTGAAATAAAAGAATTACCTAAGATTCACATAATCAAATTAGGATTTGCCTATAAAAGTGAGCCTAAAAACATGTAGGACATGCTGATTATACCAGTATAATCATCCGCATTAATCATCTTTAATGAAACTACACTCACATTAAGAATCCAAATACCAAATTAGCAGAAAAAATTACTATAAATACTACAAAAAGAACAGCTTAACAGAAATTACAAACCTTCATATGGAGATTGGGTAGGGCCAAGAATCATGACATTGAAGTATCTCATATTATCCTCAAATGGAGAAGCACTAATTCCAGGTGCTGCACATAAACACGTAATCGAATTTAAAAAATGACATCTACAATAATCCTCACATAAACCACCATTCAAGCAAATCTATTAGAAAAAAATCATTTTACCAAAATTGAGGAATTATAACTACCTGGCTCGCTGAGCAGCCTCTGAGTTTCCTGCAAGATCAAAAAAACCATAAAAAATCAAATATAAAATCGAATTTGAAATTTTGAATCTAAGACAGAAAGCCCTAGCTTCACATCCAGATATCGATAAAATGAAAACCGACGGTAAAGAACATGACCGCAACGATCGGAACGATCGGATCGATTATACCTTGATGATACGACGAGGGAGGTTGCTGTTGTTCGCCATCGATGACCGAATCGAGCAGAGAACGCAAACGCGGAAGATCGGAGAGAGAAAATGATGCAGAATCGAATCAAAGGTAACAAAGCGTGTAGGCGAAGCGGAATTTTGATAAATACCATGAACTCTGAGGACTGAAATGTAATTTTGATAAATACCTGTCCAGCTTGGTGGGCCCAATAAAGCCCATGAGTTTTGAGAGTTTATTATCTTTATTATTAATTGTCCATTAGGAGAAAAATAAAAGGGAAATGTGGTGCTTAAATCCTCACTAAATTCACCCATGTTTTGGAAATTTGTCATGTCTGGAGATATTTTGGTCATTTAGCTTTAGTTATCAAATTGCCTTTGACATGTAACACTCATCGATCTCCCAATTTCGTTATTTTTGACACGTGACAGTATTCGAGAGTTCGATAAGCACTGATTCCCGATATTCCTACCATCACTCAAAATAAAATGGGAAAAATATAACCACTCAATAATCTTCTTATATTGGTTTTATTGAAGAAGATGAAGAGAAATTGTTCCAAGTCATGGTGCCCAAATCACATGACAAACATTTTGTCAAGCAAATTTAGTACTTAAATTAACTCAACAATGCCCAATTCCTTGAGAACATCAATGCAGCCATCAACAGCTACTTTCTTGGTGAACCCAATGGAATTGGCATATCTGATTGGAGTGATGGCACCATTGTGTTTAGTAATGGCTACCCTTGCCTTGTCCCATGTTGCTACCTCATTGCAATCCTTCCTTGGACTAGTGACTGCCCTCACTTGGCATATCTCCTCTTCGTGGTCTCCGCCTACCTCGATTATGTATGTACCGGTGGCATCTGTCACTCCCGATTCTGCAAATGTTAGCTCGCCGGTCTCTCTGTTGGTGCACTCGAGGACAACCTTGGTGCCTATTTTCACACATTATGTGATGTTACATTTTTGTCCCATAAACATGCGAAGTTTTTTCAATTCCTACAATGTTTTGCTAAATAGAAATGTATGATTTTGGAAATACCTGCAATAAACTCAGTGAGTTTGGTCTCAAATCCAACACGACATGTGTCGCAATAGACCTTGCCCTCGACGAGAAAAGCGTCAGTGGCATGGGTGTAACCTAGAAGGGAAGCAAATGAAAGAGCAGCCGCAACGATGGCCAGGGTAGCAAAGTATTTGGCCATCTTATTGATCCTTCTCTTCTTCTTTTTTTTATTTAGGGGAGTGTTTAAAGAGACATGTTGATAGGACTTGATGCTTAAATAAGAAAGTTATGCGAGTTTGGCAAAAGAAACAGACTCATAGAAACTCGGTCTTTCGTCCGATTTGTATCGTACAAAAAGGTTAAATGGCGCAGAGTGTTTTGAGGGATGGAAATAGCTTCTTGGTTGAATTTGGGTTGAATTGTTGGCATCATTTCGTTAACAAACACAGCTTGTGCTCATTCCAACTTTCAAATTTCCTATCAAAATGTAATTATTACCAATCAAGACTGACCCGAAAAAAAGTTAACTTTCTATATGAGCAAGGATACAACACATTTTATTTTCTCTCTCATACGCTCCTAGGGTTTTCAGAGTTTGCCGCCGCCTTGGGTGGGGGAAGCTCCCTCTCACGAGGTGAGATCTCCTCCACCCCGGGCTTCCTTTCTTCTTGTACCTTTCCCTTTACTTTTCCTACCAATAATGGCTTTCCCCTTGCATATATGCATGCCTTCCTCTAGCTTCGAGCTAGCTTCCCTCAAGCCTCTGTGCTTGATTGTCTTGGATTGAATGGTGGGTTCTTCGTGGTCTTCTGCGGCTTGGGTACTTCACGACTGGCTGGCGGCGCTGTGGTGTTACCAAGGCTTGGTCTTCCATCCAAGTCTCAATGTGGTGACCGGTCTGGCTGTGGTCTTGGGTCTGCGAGGACTGTGGTTGAGCGGGGTTGTGGTGGGGTGGACGAGACTTTGAATGGGGCGGAGCGACTGGGGTTTGGGTGTTGGCTCCTTGGGCGCGCGGGCGACGGACAGAGATTTGGACGCGGCTCAGACGGCGGATCGGGCGGTTCGGACGGCGGACGGTCTGCGATTCAGGCGTGAGGGTGATGGTGGGTGAATCGGGCTGCGGATCGGGCTTGAGGGCGACGTCGGATGGTCTGCGGTTCTGCGGACGGCCTGCGGACGGTCTGCGGTTCGGGCTGCTCGTGGGGGATCTGTCGGCGGGGGCTCCTACCTGGGCGGGCTGACGGGCGGTGGCTGCTGGGTTGGGAAGCGTGGCGGCGGCTAGGTTTCGGAGGGTGTGTGTGTTGTGGTTTGGGCTTGTCTGTCTACCTGTGGGCCTGGGCCAGATCCCTTACTTTGGTCTCCTTGCTCTTTCTGGCCTCGTGGCATTTTAGCTCATGGGCTGGGTGCCTTGGGGTTTTTCTCGAGTCCGAACGCTGTTTGGACTCTGGTGAGCTTGGGATGGTGCCATTATTGGCCTGCTCTTCGATCGTTTTTATATGACTTCCTCGATGTAGTGTTGTCTTGCATTTGTCCCTTCGATTATATTTCCTTTGCACGAATTGTAACATCTTTTCAATGAAATATATCTCACCTTGAATCAAAAAAAAAAAAAAAAAAGACTGACCCGAAAAACACAAATATTTAAGACAAAAAAAGAAGAAAGAAAAGACGATGCAACTCATGTTTTATTTATTTACTACAATTTGAGACGCTTAAATAACAACCAAAAGAAATATATTTAAGAAACATCATCAGAATTGAAAAAAGTCAATTTGGATTGAACAACATCTAGCCCTGGAAGACCTAAAACTAAAGTTCCGAGTTCTTAAAATACAACAGTCATCTTACGTTTGGAAAATCTGTTCCAACTTCCAACTACTCTTTTTAGGTCGCCAAAATTGACTACGGGGCTTGTGTCTGCACTATCTGTAACTGATTGGTGATTGGTCAAGGCTCAAAGGCCGAAGAAACCAAGTTCAGTTGCTCTTTCCTTCTCAAAGGTTTCAAAGTACTGATAGATATGATGGTCACTGCAAGTAATATTCCAGTTCCGGAACCAATGGCTCCCATGAGATCGGCTAGTACTGTAAGAGCGCCAATGCACATCCCTCCAAAGGCTGCTGCTGTTGGGATGTAACGGTTGAGTTCTTTCTGCAGATTAGCTTCACAATGGCCAGGCATCACCATTTGTTGTTCCTGTGTAACACAACATAAATGAATTGAGATTCTTACACCGTCACTATCTGATTTAAGATGATACTCCCTCCAAATTATTTTTGTCTTGTTTCATTATGTTATACCTCACATATATTAAGAAAGTGACACAAAAATAATAGGACGGAAGGATTAATAAAAAACAAAAAGAAGAATTACCTTGAGCTGCTTGGCAACATCCCTGGCGGATGATGCAGAAACTTCAATCCATGTTTTTGAAAAGAGAGCACAGGATGACAGCATGAAGACCAGGTAGAACAGCGCGTGAAAAGGGTTTGCAGCCATGTCAGCAAGGCTACAAAATGCAGGAAATAGTAAGGATACAATGATATCACTGCTTGGTGCGACTCTAGTAGTCTAGTTCGTCAGACAACGTACACCTGCATGATCCATGCAGGCTTTTACTCTATCAAATGATAACAAACACATTATATTTCAAAGTTCCTACCTTGATGGGGCAGTGATGTAATAAGCAATACCACCAACAGGGATCGATTGGCCACCTCCATATTCTGACACCTTCCAAATCCCAAGAAGATTCACAAGGAAGTTTCCACTGAATCGTCGGTACAATAGCTGCAATCAGTGAGTGCCATGTTAGTCATATATGTAGGTTAACGTGGAAAAATAAAAGGAAAAATTGTGTGAAATCATCCCACCTGTGAGATGAAGTACAGGTTGGATACAAGAGCAGATTGCAAGATAATGGGCATGTTGGAGGTGTAGAAAAGCTTGATGGGGTAAGAACCTTGCTGTCCTCTGGCGTTGCGTGATCTGCAGGTAAGACCACACGGAATCCTTGGAAATAAATCACAATAAGGAAAACCAAAACTGTGGCCAGGAGATTTGTAACGTTTGGCAAGTTTTGCCGGTAGAAAGCCTCTCGAAGGGCTCTTACTTTATCTGTTCTGGTAATCAACAGATGGAACAGGGCAATCACACTACGCCATTTTGAACACTACGCAACATAGAGACTTTGATGTTGCATAAGATATATGTTGCGTTAGATACTTGCAACATTTAAGTGAATGTTGCGTAAGATAACACGTTTCCTTAGATTGCGGGATTCAAAATGCTTATACTACTGCAACATACATTTATGCAACATCAAATGGTATGTTGCATAGCACATAAAATCCAAAACTTGTTGACTTTTCCACGTTCATGTAAACAAAACGTACAAGATTTTATGATGGTTGGTGGGGAGCAATTTTTTTTCGTTCGGTTACGCAACATACATATGCTATGGATGTTGCAAAAGTTAGAATACATTAATTGCTCAAATCAATATGAGCAACCAGAAACAAAGACACAGAAACACAAACGCCGAATCGCCTGCAGCTCTCAAACGCCTAATCGCCTGCAGCTCTCCTTCTTCAACTCATCAAGCTTGAAGATTTTAAAGCTTAATTACTCTTGTAATGTCATAGGAATTGCATATGGGATATGGTATGACCGATCTACACTTCCCACATTGAAAATTTTGAATTTCTAGGAGGTAATCCGTTTTGTATGAAATTTCCACGTTTGATTGGGTTGTTTTGTGTTAAGATTTGTTTGAGTTTGAAGATGCAATTATTTTTATTTTTGTAGGAATCAAAAATAATCAAGTCATGGATAGGTTTTGGATGAATTTGTCGAGAGTGGATCGACGGTATTTTGATGGGATTGAAGGTTTCATACAATTTGCAAGAGATAATTGTACTACACAATTACATCCTTGTCCATGTAGGCTTTGTAAGTGCAGCGGAGAGTGGATTGATTTGAGTGAAATGCGGCGACATTTGGTTCAATACGGGATGATGCAAAGTTATACAGTTTGGACATTGCATGGTGAGGAAGCTGAACCATCAGAATTGAGGTATGAATCAATGACATGCAAGTTGTTGGTGGAGATAATTATTCAACTATAGAGTTATTGAATGATGTGTTTCCTCTACGTGATGTTTCCACAAATGATGTGGAAGATACTTTTGATCATGTTGAGAATAAGGTTGCTTATGAGAAGTATTGTAGTCTTTTAGAGGAAGCTCAAAGGCCAATTTTTTTGGGAAGTGATAAAACAGTGTTGAAGTGTATTTTGGAGGGACTACAAGTGAAAGTAGAAAGTCGTTGGTCGGATAAGAGCTTTGATAAACATTTGGATATTTGTAGAAGATTGTTGCCTGAAGACAACAACTACCGAGATCCTATCGAGATGTTAAGAAAGTTTTAAAGAAGCTAGGATTGGGTTACGATATATATCATGCATGTGAAAACGGGTGTGTATTGTACTACAAAGATTATGAGCATTTTGATAGTTGTCCTATTTGTGAGGAGCCACGTTATGCTTATGAAAATGGTGGAAGAAGAGTTCCAAAAAAAATTGTCCGATACTTTCCTATTACCCCAAGGCTCAAACGTCTTTATACATCTCCACACGTGGCAAAGGAAATGCGTTGGCATGGAGAACGTCGAATTGGTGATGGTGAGGGTGATTTTAGACATCCCAGCAGATGGAGATGCATGGAATCACTTTAATATGCAATTTCCAGAATTTGCAAATGAAATTCGAAATGTGCGTCTCGGATTAGCGACTGATGGGTTCAATCCCTTTGGAATAAATTCCACGTCTCACAGCACTTGGCCTATTGTGGTTATGCCTTATAATTTGCCACCGTCGATGTGTATGAAAAAAGAATTTAACATACTAGCAATGTTAATTTCGGGTCCTAAATCCCCTGGAAAGTGTTTGAACGTGTTCATGAGACCTCTGATTGATGAATTGCATTACTATGGAGTAGCGGGGTATCTACATATGATCGTTATTCGGGTACTTGTTTTAATATGAGAGCTGCAGTATTGTGGACTATTAGTGACTTTCCCGGTCTTGGAATGTTAGGAGGTGTTCAAACAAAAGGATATAAAGCTTGTCCCATTTGTTTAGACGGAATTGATGCTGTTCATTCAGATAGAAGAATGTCATACCAAGGACACCGTCGATGGTTACCACTTAACCATGAATGGAGGACTGCAACAAGTAAGTTTGGAGGTAAAGTTGAGTTAAGGGATAAACCTCCTTCTATTTCTAGTATTGCATTTTTGATATCATTCAGAGTCACACGCGAGACTTTCCCGTACTTAGCTTACATCCAAAATTTAAAGGGAAGGGAAACTCGAGAAACTTTGTTGGACACATGAGACTATATTTTATGAGTTGCCTTATTGGAAATACTTGAAACAACCTTACTCGCTTGATGTGATGCACATTGAGAAGAATGTCTTCGATTGTGTAGTGGGGGCGATTCTTGGATTTGAAGGTAAACGACATTTATGGGATATTCCATCCGGGAGACCATGTTACACTGTTACTCCAGAAAACAAGACCAAAATTCTACAGATGATGAAAGATGTTGAGTATCCATCATACTATGCTGGGAGTTTAAGAAGTAAGGTCAATCTTCAAGAGAAGAAATTTGTTGGGTTGAAAACACATGATTGTCATGTTATGTTCCAACGATTAATTCCTGTCTTCATCCGATCATATCTTCCTACTTATGTGGTGAATCCGGTGATTTGCTTAAGTAGATGGTTTCAAAGACTTTGTTGTCGAGAGTTGACAAAGAGTGATGTAATTCAGATGGAGTCTGATATAGTGTCTGATATAGTATATTTTACTCATGGCAGCAAAGCGCTTCCGACAGTGGAAGTGCAATTGTAAGTCATTTTGCGTGTTAAACAAGGGTGAACTCCCCTATGAGTTTAGGAAGCGGCCTGAAGAGTGGAACTGGCTGCGTAACCACTTTAATACTCCTGAATTCATTGTAATACTTTTAACCCTTTGATTTTTTGTTTCTAATTTATGGCAAATGTGTGCTACTGATATACTTTTTTGTATGCAGAAATTCTCTGATCGAATGACAAAGACCAAAGTAGAGAGCGAACGCGTGAACCACTGTTCGGGCAAAATGACTTATTGGGAGAGGGCAGAGAAGTACATTAGAGAAGGAAACATAGCACCGTTGATTGCGGTTCTTCAGGAGGTTTATAGAAAGGATCCTAATGGAGCTGAAGTTGCGGTAACATGACTACCAACCCTTTTTATGCTGCTTTAAATTTTTATAAATTGATTGAGTTGAAGTGTGGTTTTGAATATTAAGGGGTTATGCGTTGTAATTGCCACTGTTTATCGTGCAACTATTACGCATTGTTATTGGCATTGTTTATCCTGACATGGTTTATTTGCAACTGTTATGCATTATTTTTGGCAATGTTTATCTTGGCATTTTTATTGGCAATGTTTATCATGGCTCTGTTTATAATAGTTCAAGTGAGTTCAACTGATGAGTGCATGTTGTGCAATTATGAATATTGTAGGCTGATTCCAACAGTTATGTTAATGTGAATAGTGTAATTGATACGGCCTGTTTGAACCTGTTATGCAATTGGCAGTGATATCTGTTATGTCTCAAAAGTTATGTTAATGTGTTTACCCTTTGTTACGCTGATATCTGTCTGATTCGAGATATGTGCTGCTGGTTGCTTGTTCCATGTTAGTATAAACTTTAAAACATTTCAAAATGCAGGACAAACTTATGTCAAAACTACATGAGTTGGCGGAGGAACAGGGGGTTGACATTGACCAGTTGGGTGAGCTGCCAGAAGATGTACAAATTAAGCTTATTGAGGATGCGAGAGGGAGGGAGCGCAGAGGGACGACTGTGTTGGGTGATTGCTTCCGCAGGCCACCTCTACCAAGGGGTGGTTTTGCTGCTACGTACCGCACCTATCAGACTTTACAAGACGAGCTTGCACAAACCAAGGAAGCTCTCGAGAAAACAAGAGGAACTTGCACGAAGCAAGTTCTCGAGAAAACAAGGGAGGAACAATCTAGGGAGCGGGCAGAATTCGAAGCTTTTAAAAGAGAAATGACAGAAAAATGGAAGTCTTTGGCGGCACATACCGGTTACATTCCTCCTCCTCCTGCCGCTGCTAATGAAAACTCTGCGAGTCAAACAAATCAGGGAACAAATCAGGGTACGGACTTTCAATCATGCTCCTGATTCCGTTCCTTTTAACTTGAACTTGTATTTTGGGAAACTTGTTGAAACTTCTTATCTTTTGGCTGAATGTTTATGGGTGATGTTGTAACCCAAGCATGGGTATTTTGGATTGTAAACTGAATCTGCAGAATGTCTGCTGAATTTGACTGACAAGCAGGTGTTATTTTTAATCTATGTTGCATAAGAACAGGGTTCTTTACATATGTTGCATAAGTGCAAATGTCTTTACATACGTTGCTTAAGAACATGATGCGTAAGACATGTAGTATAAGACTCATAATGTCGCGGAAACAATGTTGCGTAAGGTGCTAAAATTTTCTACAAGATAACTTACGCGACATATATCATGTTGCATTCACTTACATAACCTCCCAAAACTCATGTTGCAACATCTAAACTTTACGCGCAACGTAGACTAATGCAACGGGAAAAATGTTGCAAAAGTGGTAAACACTAATGCAACATACAATCAAAGTAATGTTGCACGACTTATGCAACACGACCTATGGCACAGATATTTTTGCAACATGTAGTATGTTGCATAACGCATTTCGACTCTTTTGCAACACATTTCGACTCTTTTGCAACATTTCTCGCTATGTTGCAAAGACATAAAAATGGCGTAGTGTCACAGCACCTTCAAACTCAGCTCCACGTCCACTATTGATGGTTGTCGGACTGAAGGCTTTCCAGATGATGTTTTCACTGAAGAAATTAATACAAAGCTCACAAAGTAAGCTTAGTAGGTTTCATTTTCTAGATATCGTTTTATGGAAAGTTACGCGACATACCAAATGTTTGTCGCAATAAAGAGGGAAATTCCAGAGCCGAGACCATATCCCTTCTGGAGAAACTCGTCCAAACAGATCACAATAATACCAGCAAAGCAAAGTTGAATGATAATGAGGATAGCATTGCCAGCTCCAAGTTGGTTAACACTTCCATACATTCCTGAAAGCACATACGCAACTGCTTCACCAACAGCAATGAGGATACCGAGCAGCTTCTGTGCTCCGTTCCTGTATGACACATTGGATTGGTCGTTATATATATATTCATGATAGAGTTATATCAAACAACGGCAGAATTGAACTCTTAAGTCACTCTCAGTTCAAATATAATCCAACAAATAACTCAGAAGAAGTATAAATAACTTATATAACTCAGAAGTTACATGTTATCTGATGGTACACAGCAGGGGGGAACTTACAAGAGGGCACGGTCCTCCCGCACATTGTTATCAACCTCAATAATTTTAGAACCAGCCAGCAGCTGCATCACCATCCCAGATGATCCCAAGCTCCATCACAGTCCCACGGTTAGATGCAAGAATAACACGCATCCAATAAAAAGGATCAGCACCCGTCGTAGAATGTATCCCATAGAGAGGTAGCTGACTGCATACTAGAAAAATGAACAGCGAGATCACAGTGTATATAACTTTCTCTCTAAATGGCACTTTTCGGTCAGCATTCTGAACCTCAGGAAGAAAGGACAGAAAAGGCCTCACAAGATGCAGTACTCTAAATCCTCCACCCATGGTTACAATAACTTATTCTGCAATCACACACAAAAAATTAGTACCGAAGTACAAGTTTAATCTACATGATAATTCCAGTTTAGTTATACAGTTTACTATGACTATTGCTATGTATGAGAATGTGGTCATAAAAATTACTCAAACAGCGAATCCGTTAACTAAATAGAAAAAAACACATGCACAAAAATGCGACCACAAGAATATAAACTAAATCATAAACTCAGAGAATTTACTCATAACAACTAATCAAACAGTGCATAAAAATAGCCAACTATAAAACAAACACAGCATAAAAAATCAACCAAATAACACATGCAAATCCAGATCAACAGAACAACAATTAAAATCGATACCACAGATGCAGAATTACAGAAAAATTCAAATCAACAGATAGAAGATCGAGCATGCAAGAAACGATTAACATAATGCAATCAGATCTATATCTCACGTAATCCAGCTGATTTAACTAACCAGTAACCACACAAAATACATTATCAACCACAACCATCAAATTAAGATCGGATTACTTATGGTGAACTACCTTGATACAATCACACGTAGAAATTTGCGAGGCTCGCCGGAGATCGCCGATGAGGCAGAGATCTCTAACCCTAGAGATGGAATCCTTGTTTTCCGGACAATGAGAAATTTGTTCGGATTTATTGTAGAGTGTAGAGCGTACTTTGGCCAATAATTCCGAGTTGAAAAAAGAGTTAACGTTCAGGCAAATATGGCTGGTGTAGCACTTTGGACTAAAATGTTTGATTCTCATTGATACCGATTATTGTCACTTGAAAATAAAGAAATGTGTACAAACTACGATTCAGCCGCGTGTTAAAACTACAATTTTGCATTGTTACATGTCATATTCATGTTAAGTGTGAGGTTTTTTAAAGAGTTTGAACTACTGACCTCTGAGAACGTACATGACTGAATAGCTGATCGCTAAACTACTACTCTTTGTGTTGTTAAGTAGGAGGTTGAGTTGACAAGAAATGTGAAGATAAGAGATGCCTCTAGGTAGATCTAGAGACAGGCATATGCTCCATTTCAACCTGCAACCAGTGGCACATTCTTATATCAGTGTAATGAGTTGGGTTTGAATATGTCCCATGTGAAGTTTTATGGATTGGAGGATTTAAATATCAGTAACTTGACTTAAAGTTCAAGTTAACTCATTCCAATAATTGTTCTAGTTGCAAAGATAACAACTTTTCTTACTTTTTTTCATACTCTTACCTATCAATAATTAATAGTAGCCTCTTTAATCACATTCAGAATTGAACTAGCAAACATCAGAACTGAACCACTCTTGATCAGTTGGGTAACCAAACGTGGAGAGAGGTATTGTTAAAAGCCTTACACCTCAGCTAGCCTGTTCCAAGATTGATCAGACTGCTTAACCTGGTTTTCGCAGATCCATTCATGGGACAGTCCTTGCTTCTCTCAACTTCCATATTCAAAGATGTCGCAGGAATCTCCGGTAAGCGTTTCTCCCTTCACTAACCAGCTGTCTAGCCTTCTTCCTCTACTTTTCTGTTTCAAAAATGTGTGGCACCCTCTGGAAATAAAAATTGTCTCTTTCCATCGACGCTCTCCTTTAGCTTCAACTGCAATCTTAGTCCAGTCCTGGCCTTAGTTTGCACCTAAAGAACAATTTGATTTTTTGTATGCTTATTTGAATGCCTTAGACAAAACATCAATATATGTTTTTCTCAATGCCCCACCTTTAGTGAGGTTGTTTTGGTATCTGAATCAATGTATAATGCTGAGATTATCTGCATCACATGCCTCTCCATACAAAAATGTCAACTTCTTTAAGTCACCGTCACCATGGGGTTTGACTTCATTAGGCACAGATCCACTTAAAGAGGATTCAATTGATTGACTCTAATAGGTCCTCCCATATTTCAGCCTACACAAGCTGTTGCAGCTATAACCCATGTGACTACCCAGGAGCTAGCAAATGCTCGAATCTTCTATTTTTGTGAATATACAGTAAATGAGTACTTCCAATCTCAGTTTGATCAATGTAATACATTTAAGCTTCTTTTCGGAAATAGATCAGTGTATCATTCCCTGCAATATTTTGATGCACAATTTCTCCTCTTGATTTTCTTTGGCTCAGGTAATATCTTTGCATTCGGGTTGTTTCTGTCACCAATGTAAGTTTTCCTGAAACTATTCCATGCGAAAAACTATTTGAAGCTATTAAGCGCGTTGTCATTTGTTCTTCAGTCCAACATTTAGGAGAATCATGAGAAACAAGTCCACAGAGCAATTCTCAGGACTTCCTTACATATACGCACTCATGAACTGCCTGGTCTGCCTCTGGTACGGCTCACCGCTTATTTCTTCAGATAATTTACTTGTCTTAACGGTAAATTCAGTGGGTGCAGTTTTCCAGCTGACCTATTCGGTGATCTTTATGTTGCATGCTGACAAGGCCAAAAAGGTTAGCTTCTCATCCTTGTTTAAAAGCTCATACCAGAATCAAGGCAACTTTCTGTTAGATTATGAAGCTAGGCTTTAATTTCTGTTGCAGGTGAAGATGTCGTTGATGTTACTCCTTGTTTTCACGCTGTGGCTTGTTGTTGTGCTCGGAAGCCTGCAGATTTCAAACCATAGCCTACGACGAGTCCTTGTCGGGCTGCTAAGTGGTGCTTCTCTGATATCAATGTTTGCATCGCCACTATTCATCATTGTACGTTTTCACATCATTCTCTGAACTAGTCATACACATTTCCACAGCTGAAACCTGCAGGAGAGGATATAAATATATTATGTCCATATTGCAGAATTTGGTTATACGGACAAGAAGCGTCGAGTTCATGCCATTTTACCTTTCCTTGTCGACTTTCTTGATGAGCATTTCATTCTTCGCATATGGATTATTCAACGACGACGCGTTTGTTTACGTAAGTCATCTCAATTTTCATGGCAACGTAAGGTAAGGTAACATGCCAGTCCTTAAATCAATTCTCATATCTGCACTTCATTTCAGGTTCCAAACGGAATGGGTACAGTGTTGGGGATCTTACAGTTGGTTCTCTACTCTTATTATAGAATGAAATCAACCGTAGAAAACCAGTCACTGGAACCTTTGATTGTGTAATACATATCAGTGCATCACATACTATTCTTTCGGCCAAGTACCTGAGCTGACTTTCACCACAGGAATTACATACTCTTGACAACCCCCTGCAAACAGTAGACTTGTTATTTTCGGAAAGGTTCCATAAAAAGGCCACACAGTACCCCAAGTTTTACAGAGCCGGCCCCTCAGCAGCTGCAATGAGTCATCATTTCTCAACTCCGACAAGAGTACAGACGACACGGGATCAATAAATTGCATTGTAAATAACACAGCTTCAACATGTGCAAGACAAATGATTTATTTCTCCAACTGTTTGTTTGTGGAATTTTATACAGCTACGAACATATGGAAACAACGATGCTGTGACTCACCTACATTACACACTGGACAGCTCCCAGGTGTCTCTGAGCCAGTACATTCATTGCACGATTTGGGATTGTGATTGTATGTGTTTGGCATCAATTACAATCCGGTCATTCAGTTGTTGACCCCAAGAACTGTGGCTTCTGGTGGATTCGGTACATATTCGAGCTGATATCTTTCGCGACTAAATTGTTAACTCCATTTACTTGTGAGCCTACTTGTTGTGTAGCACGTGCAGCATCCCGTTCTGCCTCTTCCCCCAACTCTTTTGTGTTTGTTTTGAAATGGCCATGTGAAGAGATCCCATCGATTTGGGGGGCCACATTTCTGGAATAGATTTTTCCATTGTAAGGCTCTTTAGGGATTTCTCCGTTGTCATGTGGAAGAATCAGGCCCACAACTCTGCCTGGTTTTGCTGAGAGAAACAAAGTATTTTGTTGGAGTGCACGGACTGATATACAAGAGTAGCTAATGCAATAGTCATTACTATCCGACAAGGCACTAAATGAAAATATACAATCCCATTGTTCCAACTGACTCGAAAATAAATATATTGTCATATGACCCTTCGGATTAAATACCTGATGGGATTTTTGGTGGTGGTCGGGAAGGTCTAACAAAATTTTTGGGCAGCGCACCCGGAACTCCAAACCTATTCCGAGATTCATCTTGCACTGTTTGTGAATTTGTGTATAAACTGGTATTCGGCTGTGCTTTTTGTGCAGTGGGATCAGAGTGAATAACAGTCGACCTGCAATGCCAAATAATTATATTGACATTGGTACTCTTATTTTATTAAAACAAAGGTGCAAGCTTTGTCTCATCAGAAAGCTCGCCCAGATGTATTTCGATTATTACTCTGACTGAGTGATCCAGTCAATGAGGTTTTTATTTTTTTAAAGTAAGAAACTGGAATATTTAGACTGACCGAGGAAGGGACGCATGCTTTCTATCAAGAGGTATAACAGGTCCACTTTTACCCTGATGTTCTTCAAGATGTGCAAACTGCTGCCTGAACTGAGCAATGGCACTGCATCAAAATGAACAACATAAGTGATCGCTAACAAAAGAAAATTCAGCAATTATGATCAGTTCATCTATACTCTACACCAGAGACATTCAAAGGGTCAGACCTGGGATACATAAAATTTGTTCCTTCAGTGCCATTCATATAGTCTTGGCGCAACTGGGGGTGGTACTCTAGTATTTCTCTGAAGATTAATTCTCTAATATCATCTTTGGTTACTCTTCGCCTCTCAAACTCAAATTCTAGCTTTGAGATTGGTTGACAAGAAGGCTCCCTCTCAATTCTTGCCATTCCATTAAAGTATGGATCGGCTAATGCCTATCAAAGCAACAGGGATAGTGAAACCAAAAATAATAATGTTCTTCAAAACTATTCAAGTAACGAGATAAAATAGGTTCAGACTGAAAAGCTTCAGATCAACCAAAAATCAAAAACTGCAATTTTAAATTGCTAATTTAATTGCAATTATCATTAACAGAAAGATTAAAAGGTTATCAGTATACCTGTTGAGCTGACACTCGATCTTTGGGATCGAAGGCCAACAATTTTTCAAGTAATTGAAGAGCTAATGGATCAGCATTTGGAAACTTATGGGAAAAGGGTACAGGCTGTTTTTTCCGCATACACATCAGGTATTTCCTTGCCTTATCATTGCGCACCTGCAGCATAATAACTATTAGGAAATATCTTTTACTAGGTGTTGAAGTCAGAATTACAGAAGAGAGTAATAAAGATTTCATACTCCTGATATAGTTTCTGGAGAAGGTGTTCCAAGAAGATCGGTGATCAGATCCAACTGATGAACAATACTTTTCCCAGGAAAAAGTGGCTTCCCCAACAACACCTCAGCAAATATGCACCCAACACTCCATATATCAATTGCTGGGGTGTACTGTAGGCATGCAGATAGTTGCATAAGGAATTCTTTATTTTGTTATCGAATATGCCAAGTGTAAGGTGCAAAACAGCCAGAGATTGGCATATTAGAAATAAGCAATGAAATCAAACTTCCAAAGTTGCTTGATAGTAAGACTTGTAATGATCATGAGTGAATCATACTTCACATAAAACGGATACTACAGTGCAAAATTTACATTTTAAGTCATACCTTGGAGAAAAAGGATCCACAGAGCTCAGGCGCCCTATACCATCTTGTGGCAACATAATCCTGAAAAATCATGACAGAAGGATGAGAAAACCAGAAACTTTACATCTTATAAATCACATGAGACAAAGATGCATATATTTGAAAGGCATACCGTCCAACAAACAGTAGAGGGGGTGTCGTTGAATGCAACTCTCGCTAATCCAAGATCACATATTTTTAGCTTACAATTGGCATTTGCCAATATGTTCTTGGGTTTGAGGTCCCTGTGGTACACATTTGCTGCAATGAAACAATTGATGGTTGATGTTGACATACATATTTCCTTAAGCTGTACAGAATGCCAACACCAATTAATAAGAACATACTTATGTTTACCTGTGTGCATATATTTTAAGGATCGAAGCATCTGATATAGAAAAAATTGATGATGCTCTCTACTAAGATCATCATTAGCTTTGATAACTTGGTGCAGATCTGACTCCATCAACTCAAAAACAACATAAATATCCTTAAAGGCCCTTCTAGACGGAGGCAACATAATGCTTTTGATCTCAACAATATCTGGGTGCCGCAAAAGCCGCAACAATTTGATTTCTCGTAATATCCGAATTGCATCAGAGGTGTGCTCAAATATATCTAGTATCTTCTTTATTGCAACCTTTTCTCCCGTTTGAGTATCAATGGCGGAACAAACAACCCCATAGCTACCTTTCCCTACGACTTCAAGGATTTTGTATCTGTTGGCATCTCCATACTCCGTGAAGAAGTCGAAATTCGCCGAACTCTGAAAATTGCACTAGTCTAGTCAAAAATCACAAATCACGGGGAATTAAGACTGCAAATTGCATTCAAATTTCACAAAAAAACATCAGCTGCCAATGCCAGCATCCAAAGAACCCAAAAAGCAAAAGATGTCATTCAACAGTTAGAACTGAGAAATAATTAAAAATGTTAAACAGAAAGACACACTTGGGTGGATTATAAAATATGCTACAAAGTCAGACTTGTCCATAGCTCTAAAATTATAGCAAACAATATTCATAACACCATGCCGCGAGCAACATGCCATTCTGTGAAATAGTAACTCCAGCAGATAACACAACACACAAGAACTCTCACTTTCACATTCTAGTATCAAAGACATAGAAACAACTAGCAAAAACAAGAAGCCAAAAACAGTTTGTTAGGATAGCCCCATCATTCAAATAATAATCAGCCTTTTTAATGTTCAACAGTCAACGCCAAGTCTTGTCATTAACTAATGCGCATTAAGAAGCTACATTGCTTATGATTAAAGCATCCTAATGAGATCTCACCTAAGTTCCCAACCTTCTCAACCATAAACTCTTAAATACTCAATCCAACCAAATCAAGAAATCAATTCCAAACAATAAATCAAATTAAAAAACCTAACCATACCTTTCTGGCCTGAACTTGCTGCATTCCTTCCCCAAATAAAAAATTCAAATATTTTAAACAAAAATATATCTCAATCCAAATCTCATCCACCAAACTCAAAACCACATATATCCAAAGAATCTGATCAACCAAATGTCCAAATCTCAATTCAACCCGACCACTGAGTCGCCGATTTCGTCGCAAATCGAACACACAAAAAAACGGCAATTGAAATATATAAGCGGAGAATATGTTAAGACTCTCCGCTGTGTGGCCGGACCGACGATCGACGATTGGTCGGTGGATGATCGATTTGGCGGAGAGAGAAGAACGAAGGAAGAGGAGAGATGAGAAGAAGAGGGCGCGTTTGCGTATATATTCAGATTCGGTAATCCGATTTAGGAAAGTTAGAGAGTACGGGGATTATTTTGTAAATATAAATGTTGTTCCTTGGGAAACTGTGACCTTAATGAGATATTTTACTTAAATACAGTTGAAACCCCTGAAGATTATTTTTGAAACATATACCCCTGAAGATTTAATAGTTGCGTTACGCGTTTGTGGCAACTGGCAGCACTTCAGATAAATAATTCAAGATATTTTGATAGAAAAATATATTTCCTCGTCACATTATGAGTGTCTCATTTTCTTTTTAATCCCAAAATGATCTTCTCATTTCTTAAAATAGAAATTTTTTTACCTCTACATTTACACTCTCTTTCATACTTTTTATCATACTCATTCTCTTTCTTATTTTTTATCTCATATTTTTCAATTTTCTTAAAAACCGTGAAAGTTCTCAAATGAGACACTCAAAATGGAACGGAGGGAGTAAATAATACGGAGTGAGTACAGGCTATTTAAAACCAAACGAGCTCTAAGTTTGTGGCTATAAATTTATAAGAGTGATGTTTGAAGTATTGGAAGTCGGTGTTTATCGAGCTTTTGATATATGAATCTTTTGTTAATTATTTATAAAATAATTAAAATAATTAGAGCGAACACGATGTTTAGCGAACTCTAAAATATCAATACGTAAACAAATGAGGCGAAATAAGAAGGATGACTGGTAGGTGTAAGGAGCATGAATCCAAAATTATTTCGACCATGAATCCAAAAGTGAAAGGTTTTAGAAAGACATGTATCTTTTGGCAAGACATAAAGAATAATCTCAAACATTGATTTTTATAATCCAACGGTTGATATTAATAACCGTCGATCACCCACCGTCCGTGTTTTTTGCAAATCCAGCCGCTCAATTAATTAAAAACCAATTTTAATCACAACCGTCGAATTAATCAAATCAACGATTAGTATTACATCTTTGTGTCTCACAAAATATATATATATATCTCTCTAAATCCTAACTCTAATCCAAAAATAAGGATAAATTTAAGTGAAATAATTTGAACTTTTTATTATTGATACGCACCAATGACCTATGCACTACTTTTGTCATTTATAATAGGGGTAACTGCAGTAAACCACCATTATAATACCCCGTTTTGCAGTAAACCACTATTTTAACAACAAATTGCAAAATGGGTATATTATAATAGCTCCGTTATCAAAAAACCACCATTTTCACAACTCCGTTAGAAATTGTAAAACACGCGCCATACCGCGCAACTTTAATTCGGACAATTTCAAAAAACCACCATTATAATATCTTGTTTTGCAAAAAATCACCATTTTAACAAATAATTACAAAATGACTCTATTATAATATCCTAATTATCAAGAATCACCATCTGAATCTATAGGTAACGCTAGAGAATGAGGTTGAGGCTACCATTGTGGCTATCTTTGATTAGTAAGACAGTATTTGTTTATTGATTTATAATCCATACTAGACACGAAACCTAATGGAAACATATTTGCAGTTGCGGGTGTGGTGAGAAGCTGTTATATTTTAGCTTAAAGTCGATCTTTAATATCAATATAAAAGAACAATTAGAGTTTAAAAGTAGTGATATAATAAATCATATTTCATAAGATAAAGTGAGAAAATTATTTATATTTGAACCATGCAGTCGATAATCATTAAACAATGATAATAAACTCTCAAACAAGAGTTTCCGTTCGCATTTTCTAACATTATTTTCTTCATTGACTTCCATCAAGATTAAATTAAAGCACCATGTAGCTAGTAGATACTTATTAATGAGTAAAACTATTATATGAGCCTCTGATCTAGCATGAACAGTGCAGTTGGTAGTATTCTGATAATAAGTTGTTAAAATGGTGGTTTTTCGTAAAACTGTGATTATAATAGTGGTTTTCGGTAATTGATTTAAATATAAAAAAATATTTTATTTCCACGTGTACACGCACTTAACAGAAGTTTTAACGGAATAGGGGTCAATGGTGGTTTTCTGATAACGGAGCTATTATAATATACTCATTTCGCAATTAGTTGTTAAAATGGTGGTTTACTGCAAAACGGGATATTATAATGGTGGTTTACTGCAATTACTCCTTTATAATAAGTGGGTATACACATCAAACTGACTGAGTTGAGATGTGAATTATTAATTTGATAAAATCACAATTATTGGGTGAGGACTTATTGTTGAACACTGGAACTTAAAACAAAACCAGCAGGAAAGTTACCTGCAAAAAAGACAGGGACAAGTAATAAAACAATCAATGATACTTAACTACGTAATGAAATCACACTAAATAATGCTACTGTTTATCTAACAGTAGAACATTTTAAATACTTATAAGATGATTCGTTTTTTATAGAAAATTATTCGAATTGGTTTAAACGTCATTGTCAATGTTTTCGGGATGAAGAAGCTTGAATCATAAGTATTATAATACGGAGTATGAGTCTTCGCTCATTGGAAGTGATGTCGACCGAGTTTTGGATTGCGTCACTTAGTAAATAAGACGAATAAGTGTCATCTTCCTATTAAGAATTGGAAAACCCATTCTAACGGTTATCCCTAATTCTAATATTATCCATATAATTTAGCCACTACTCTTCTACATAACTGCACACAATAATTTTATCAATTATAGATTTTTATATATATTCCAATTTTATTTTAGTGTTGATAATATTTTTATATAATTGATACATGCAAAAGTTTGTTGTGCATTAATACTAGTGTGTAGAGTTACTTTAGTTATATTTTTAACATTACAAAATTCCCTGAATATGAGAAATTATAAATATGAGTGGGTTTGGATGGAGTTATTTTATTATTGTATCTACTCGATACACACTGATGATCGATGTATAATGCATTTCTCTAAAATTATTCACTAGTATATGGCCCTAGTCTATATGGTCGGCATGAAAGCTATATACTATACAAAGCCAGATCTCTCTCCCCTTGAAGAATCTGAGAATAAGTCTAAAAAATCAGAGAAGGATGTTTAAGCTATATGGAATGTGGCCCATGATTTAGTTTTTCAATGTGAAAAACAGAAGCAAGTTATAACTTATAAGTGCATTAAAGAAAAGCGTTAGATTGCTAGAAGGAAACAGCCCAACTTCCAGCGCTATTGGCAATCAAGTTTGCAGCCCCAGCAGGATAAATGACCGGGAACCTTGAGCCGTCTTTAGGGACACCATGTTTTGCAACCTCTGCCTCCTTATAATACATGTGCAATATTCGAAATGGCACAAAACCCTTTCAGACTGAAATTCGGTGAGCATTGAACATTTTGAATGTTTCTTCCAAGTGTTATCCCAAGGAACAAAAAAGATTATAGAAGTAACTGATTCTTTAGACCATCAGAATTTGAAGCTAGAGGTGCCATAAAAGTTTTTTAATCATCAATAGAAGAATAAGTTCGTACTTAAAGCAGTGAAGTTTTATGCTCCGTTTGGTTGCATGAAAAACAGGCGGAAAAAAATTTCATAGAAATTTTAAAGGAAAATATTTGATTGTATTTGGTTATATAAACAATACTATAAACTTTTTATCTCAATTTTCTATGAAAAATACATTTCTTTTATATTTTCCCTTACATTTTCTTACAACTACTTTTTCCACATCCAAACAATGATTAACTATGTGAGCTTTTCGAAAAGAAAAAGGTGTACAAATATGAATCGCAATTCGTAGATGATGGTAAGTGCAGGATTTCATTTTTAATAATAAGTGATTAATTATAAAATGTTTCAAACAAGTTGATATACAGGCTCACTTGAGTTCAAAACCAGTCGTTTTGTTGAAAGACACATGTAACTTGCGCTAGTTTGAGAGAATTCTGAGACTGAGTTCCATGCTTGATTCGACTTGGTAGTCTTAATTTCATGCACATCAAAGCCTTGGTGATACGCGAGGTTGATCCCAGTCAGCTGAGATGTGTTGACGAGTGATTTCCTGGAGTGAGCGGCATCCACTGAGTGCCATGGTGAGCTCAAACTCGTCGCGCAGCATGTTTAGCACTTTTCTAACTCCAGCTTCTCCCTCTGCTGCCAGTGAGAATACTACTGGCCTCCCAATCTGACATATTTCACAGGTTCAGTTTTCCGCAGGGTAAGAATATTTATCACATTAGAGTTTACTTAACCTCGTTGACTTACGAAAATTCCAGAAGCACCTAGTGCCAGAGCTTTGAATACATCAGTTCCTCTGCGAACTCCACCATCCAAAAACACGGGGACGCGACCCTGAGCTGCTTTTACCACCTGAAACCGCATACCAATAATTATAATTTCTACAGTCTCGTGTTATCGTGGATGTTTGCAGCATATTATGAGAAAGAGTATGATTACCTCCTCCAAGGCCATGATGGTAGAGGGCACATAGTCTAGTTGCCGAGCACCATGGTTTGACACAATGATCCCAGCTGCTCCAGCTTGTATCGACAGGCGAGCTGTTTGGTAAAAAATCCAGTTATGTCAGAAACGGATAAGCATATGACCACCTTGAAGCTAAGAGTAAGAGTTTCGAAGGCTTACCATCTTCAGCTGTTAGGACACCCTTCACCAGAATAGGCAATGAGGTAATTGTTTGTAGCCACTTGACGTCCTTCCAGCTAAGAGTTCGATCAATCTGGCCAGCCACATAGGATGCAAGTCCAGAGTCCGAAGCCTTGAGCACAATAAATTTACAGATCATGATTCAAAAAGTACGAATTTCAGATTCTCAATTCAGATTACACTTGGGATAAAATGATGTTACCAACCTCATCCATCTTCCCGAGGTCCAGCCCTTCAAAGTTCTTCAATGTCAAAAACGGTGGTAAGGTAAACCTGGGGCATGATGAAAAATGAATGAACATTGGCAAAATTGACAGAGTCGTACGCGCGTTGAGTGTTCATTTTTTTATAAAGAAGAAGTTATAGACCTGTTCTTGATATCGGCTTCCCGACGGCCTAGCCTAGGAGTGTCAACAGTGAGGGCAATCGCCTTGAACCCTGCTCGTTCAGCTCTCCTGACGAGTTGAGCAACCACATTCCTGTTTTTGTAAACCTTTAAACATAAAAAATGACCAAGTTACAACTTGCAAACAAACACAGCTGCTAATCACAATTTCAAACTACAACCATTGTTTGGTCTAAAACTCACATATAGCTGGAAAAAGCGGATGCCAGGTCCTGTTGATGCAACCTCTTCAACACTGGACGTGGCCCATGAGGACAGTGTCTGGAGATCCACAAAATAACAGATGTTTTAAAAAGAACATGTAAATTAAAAGTTACAATGTCTCTCTGATTAATTTCAAGCCGGAGCCATTCACTAAGACTAAAAACTAGTCATTGATATTCTTCTTCGGAATGGATAGTAGTTCTACTCGAATATAGAGATCATTTCTGACACCACAAAAGTCGTGGTAACTCAAAAAATAATAATTTAAAACTCATCAATTCTGACCATGATAGTTCCAGCAGCTGATGCAGCCCTTGCGGTCGCATACTCTCCTACAAAAGGAACACAAATTCAAAGTTAAAAATTCTGATGCAACATTCATACATGTCTTACAGCAACATCGATCCTCGACTACTATATGCCCTTAGTTATTTTAAACCTTTACACAAACTTGGGAGTTGGGCTGACTGATAAAGCCAAAACAAAGTAAGATTACCTTCTGGATGAGCCATCTTCTGCATAGCAGTAGGGGCAATCATGATTGGCATAGATATCTTGAACCCCAAAATTGTTGTTGTCATGTCTATCTTGCTCACATCAATGAGGATGCGCGGGCGAAAGCTTCAGTAAAAAAATTCAACTCAGAAACCCTTAAAAACACCCAAATTTATGCCTCGATAAAATACTTACAGGATTCTAGAGAAAGCATTCCTGTTCTCCTGCAAAGTCCACTGATCTTCCGCCCCTGATGCATAGTAATCATACACCATCTTGGGGAGCTTTTGCTTTGCAATTGCCTCATATTCGGTGACATTGGTGACCTCCATCTTCACTCCACCACCCTAATCAACTCCTGAATAACAAAAACCAAAACAATTTAAAAAATGTGCAATCAGTGATTTCCTTGATCGAGTTTATCTGATCCATTGCCAAAACCCCAAAACTAAACAAAACCCAGAAAAGTAAGAAGGGAAAAGATGATACCTTTGTTGAAAAAAAATTAACCCCAAGAACAGGAAGGATGTGTGTTGTTGGGATATGAGAATATGGATAAAAAGAAATGGGGTGAAGATGGGAGTTGGGAAGAAGACAAAAATGAGAGTGACCCAATTGGAGAAGTGGATGAGCATTAGAAGGTTGGCATTTGCTTGAAACGGAGACCAGATGATGCCAGGGTTTGTTAAGGAGTGGCTTGTAGTCCACACACCGCTTGTGTGCTCCAAATCTTTCCTTTATCCTCCATCTCCAAATTCTACTCTTCTTATCATCTTACAGAATTCCACATCAGAATTTTTCCACAACAGTGATACAAAAACTGCAAGTGAACCACGGTGAGCGTGAGCTCAATGTAACAATTGACAGATGCAGGAATCTGATCACCAGAGCACCTGATGCATCGTCAGGTAATTCAGTCAAAAATTGGATGAGAAATGAATGAACGTTTATCATATTTAGCACGGATTTCTCCATTAAGTATAGAATTCCCCTTTCAATAAAACAAACATTCAAGCTACGAAAGGCCTTAACACACTTAAGTGTTACACCAAGATGCTAGACTCTAGCACACACATAGAATAGAAAACACCATTAACCAAACATGAAAGCAGATATCTCACATTATGCCGCTTTATTCTTAACTTTTGCTGACCTTCTCTCTCAGAATCAAATCAAACTCTTAAGCCTTCGCTTGGTCAGTAACAGACGTTGCCACACTATGAACCTCAATACACCTAACACCTTCTGGCCCATGCGCACAACATGGGGCGCAGCTTCAATCATCACAAAGGGAAATGATGGAATGCAGCTCCAACCTCCCTGCTTGAAATCGCTCCTCCAGCTTAACCCAACATTGACAACTACCCATCTCCCTTTTCAGTCAAAAAGTCATCACCCATCAGCTAACATGAACAAAGATGCAACCTTTCTGTCAATATAATAACCCAAAACCTAAAATGGGCTCTCTTGCACGGAGCCGACGGAAGGAGCGGCGCTCCGTCGATCGATTGAAGAATAAGGTATAATGTTCAAAAGAAAAGGGGTCAGTTTGAAAATACAAATTTCACTTACGTATTGAAAGATTATTTGAATTTTTGTTTTTTTTAATTAAATTGGCTTATAACACAATTAGCAACGGCATTTACTATAAGAGTGAAATCATACGACAAGGACTTGCGATACTAATCAGTTTTGGTACGACCAGAACCATCAGACGTCGTCGTTTTAACATCGGAAGGCATCAGCTCTCCGCAGTCAAAATCCACCAAGCTAAATATCCACTTGAAAACAAACACATAAAACAGAGTCCTCAACACTTTCATCACCCAATTCGACCCGTTCCCCTGAACCCACCCGGATAAATACGACCCGATTATAAGACCCGTGACCCGCCACCTCCGCTCTTTAACATACTCCTCCAAAGCCTGGCCCACTTCCCTCGACTCAATCCTCCCTCCATTTTTCAAAAACGACATCCCAATGTGTCGGCTCAAGACCACCGCGTCCTCCAGAGCTGCACATCCACCTTGACCCAAATCAGGCGTCATTGGGTGCATAGCATCTCCGGCCACAGTCACGTTGTTCTTTGTTAACTTGTGTAAAATAACGTGGTGTGGACGGCGGAAGAGAAGAGGAGCCCAAGATAGGGAAGACGGGTCCGAATGCTCGACAATGTTTTTGTATTGTGGCGGAAAGTCTTTCGCGAAATGATCGAGTAATGCTCGTTGGATATCGTCCGGATCGGTTTTGAAATTCTCTTCTCTGCCTGTGGTAGAGTAGTTTGATGTGAAGAACCAATAAACTTCTTGAGGTGTTATGCCTACCATTCCAGCACGGATGTTTGGAGCAAGAAACTGTTCCACCGGATAAGTTAGTCCGTGTCCGGTTGGAAATGTTGATAGCCCACGAACTGCCCATCTGCCTGACTCGACAGGATTGGGAAGACCGAGCCATTTGGCTACTAATGAGTGGACTCCATCACACCCAATAAGAACTTTGGTTCTAATAATTGTTCCATCTTGCAATTGTACAGTGATCAAAGTTGAGCCATTTGGTTTAATGGTCTCGGATTCGATGGATGCTAGCTTTGAGCAGTAGCGGATTGAGTTAAGCGGTAGCTCCTTCGCCAAGGTCTCGAGTAGTACTTTGCGATGCACCGCTCTGACTCCATCTTTGGTCATACTATAAATTGAATAGCGTCCATCAAATTCAGGATACAACCTTACTAACAAAAAATTGAATAACTCAGCAAAGAGTTGAATTTTGATTCTCTGTACCTATTTTTCCTAGCCAAACTGATCTCTCGAGTTGCTCCGGTAGTAACATCCGTATACCTTCCTCTATAAATATTCAAATTAAGATATTCAGCCTAATCAAATTCTGATTCAGTAGACGAAATCGTACTAAAAACATGGCGAAATACTGAATGAGGAAAGTAGCAATAATAGGGCTTACTTGCTAAGTGGAGGGTACGAGGGAGCCAGCTTATGAGCCACACCAAGGACCTCAAGTGCCCTCCAAGCATTGCCAGCTAATGTAATAGATGAGCCAGTAGTTCTTAGCTCATTTGATTTTTCGAGCACTAATGCTCGAACCCCAACTCTATGAAGCCCTAGCGCGGTGGCCACACCCGCTATGCCTCCGCCCACGATCACCACATCCTCCTCTATAACCATCATATCCGACGACATTGATCAAAAAAATATCGATCGATCAGAAGCTTCACTTTGTTCCAAATCAATGATTCTTGTGTAGGATGAGATGGGTAAAATGGTGTTCCTATTTATATTGATGCAATGAGAACTGCTAAAGTGGGAATATGTTGTTGACACTTTAAAAAGAAGACAAACAAACATGGTATGAGTCATGAGAGAATAGAATAGTCTTGCTTTTGAAAGTTTACTTGACTTTTTTTTTGATAATGAAAGTTTACTTGACTTTTGAACGGTCAGAAATGAAGCTTCTGGCTGCTTCACTAGTCATGAAATATGACATAAGTGTTTGTTTAGAATTTGATGTTTTATTGTTAATAGTTATGATTTGCTAATCAGTGACGCAAATTGCAATTCACTACATATTCTTCAACGACATGACAATCAATAACTTCCAGTGCTTCGTGCACAAATATTTATGTGCATGTAAGTTGAGAGTCACGCTCATTTACGACTCAGGCTAAGTTTGCGACTCTAAGATTCAGATAAATAACTGTTGGATTAAAAGTACAAAACAATAAATAAATAAAAATGCGTGTATGCACTTGGGGTCGTAAAAGAATTGCACTCTATAAATTGATTGTCTTAATGTAAATCAATCGATACACTATACGCAAATAAAATATATGTAATTATTATGATTAGTGGGACATTTTTGATATGTAAGTGTGACTTCAAAAAATTACCCAGGATGCTTGAAAGTAAGATGAGTCAGGATTATTGGGCTAGGCCCAATACTGATCGGGGGTCAAAGCCTATTAAGCAACGACGTACTTGCCTTCGTTGACAAGTTAACAACACACAAGTGCGACGACGATGAAATTCGACAATTTCCACAACAATTTAGAATGAAATCAATCGAAGTAAAACTGTTCCTCAATATGATCACTCCCTCCCATGGAATCTGACGAAACCTCCACTCTCCTCTCCCTTTTCGACTCTCCCTCCACCATCACTCCCGGTCAGTCCTTTTCCGATCATTTATTTATATTCGAATTTATCATTAATATTTTACCACTATCAAAAGATACATTTAGTTACAGTGAAATACGAATATATCAATCATTCAGATTAATAGAAATCAACAGTTGCGATGATATCTGTATGTAATCTGCTACTAATTTTGAAGCAGGTGTTGAGATTATCGTGTTTTTTGACGTAGTAAAATTTGTTATCTCAATAGAATGGATTCATCAAATCATGAAAGTGAATCGACGAGAGTGGAGCGTATAGTCTCTCAGTTTTTATCAAAATCTCTACATGCCATAATCCAGTCCAGGTGTGTATTTGGTACATCTTCCCACATTCACAACAATATCAATTCTACTCAAAATGCAGAACTGAGTAAGAAAGATAGATGGTTCAATTTAGCTTTAAGGGATTGTTGTATTACTGGATTTCTTTATTCGAAGCTGATGGTGGTTGATATAGTTTTGCTGCAACAGTCATTGTCTGCTGAAGCAGTTTCATGTAGGAATGATTGTTTTCGGGGTGGGAAAGAGGGGAAGGTTATCGAGAGATGGATTGTGTTGTATGAGGGGAGGAAGGGAAGGGATGATGATGGTTTAAAAAGCTCGTGTAGGTCTCCGGGGGCTTTTTATAAGAAGTGTGTTGTGATGTTGAGATCTTTGTATCTTATGCTTAGGATGCTACCTGCATATAAGGTTTATAGAGAGTTGGCAGCGTCGGATAGGGAATGTGGGGTCAGTTTGGTTCACTGTGTGTCGTCTTTTGTTAAACCATTTGCTGGAGAAATAGAGGCTGAAATGCGGAGATATGTTTTTGAGCCGGTTGAGTCATTGTCTGGTAGACTATGCCTTTCTGTGCTGCACCTTCCAGCTTTACAAGAATTAAGACTTAGACCACCTAAGAATCAAATTATCTCCCACCTTATACCGGATTATTTTGGAGCTGATTTGGTTCGTTTTGTTTCTGGAGCTGTGGTGGGTAACAAGGGGAAGGTAATAGCAGGATCAAAAGCATCTGGTTCTGATATGAAGCCCTCACTCGTCTTCATGTCAGAACAGTCAGCAACACATGATCAACTTCTAACATCAATGTCAATTAATTCCAGCACAAGAGAAACATCTGTATGTGGCGTTAAGATTGGACATGCAGCAAATTGCCAATGTTCCCCAGCACGTTTGGCTTCCTTATCAACTTCTCTTCTTGCTCGAATGAGCATCCGTCCTCTGCATTATTTGAGGTAAGAAAAATTTACTTAACACGCGATCTCATTACAATTTAACCCAGTTTTTGGCAGTTAAATTCAAGAACTTTATCTAAGCCTTTAAGCTTTTGTGTGCTCAAACATCATTTGCACCTAATCGCTAATTCCTTGTTTTCTATGATATTTTGAACTTTTAGTACCATAAAGTGGTGCTGGTAACCACATTAGTTGGTTCATGCTGATGTTGATATTGATTTACATGTGAACCTATGTCGCTCTAGTGAAGTCTGTAGTATATGATTGTCCTCTCAATGTTCGGAGTTCAGTCAATTAAGCCTTTCACAGCAGACCCTACTGAAAATTCATGAGATTTATTATGTGAACTTACAGCCAAGCTGAAGTCGGTAAGTTCCTGCATCCTGAAGAAAGTGGAGATCCTTTCCCTGCCGAACTTTCAGATAATGCTGCTCTTGGTGCTCTGGTCAATGTGTTCCAGACTGCAGCTCCATTGCGCTTAAGCTCTACAATCCAGTCAAATGTTGTCATGGTTTCAACTACAGCTGAGATACCCACATCAAGCCCACTAGTAAAAACATCTACTGATGCCTTTCAAGAACTCCAAGTTCACATTGACATGAAGAACACAATACTCGAGAGAAGCTACTTGCTGCATAATTCTGATAAATGACAATCAGAACATCAAAATTGTTGTGCATTGGTAACTAATGGTGATATAATTCAGCCTCTAACTGGAAAGTGTGGTTGGCTTAACTCAGCAGCTTCTGTACATTATTTACCTTTCCCCAAATTTTATTTTGATGCAGCTCATGTGTACATATTTTAACACAGTTGACACAAACACAAGGACAATGTATGGCTATAAATCAGAAGGCTGCTCAATGCTCGCAGTTTCATTTTACAAGAAATCATGTGTATACAAGTATCATTTTGGAACTCTAAAATGATGTAACATTGCAAATAATTATCAGAGTAGGTTCTATGCGGACACCTACAGTTTCGAGTGAGCTCCATAGATTGTGGCCTATTGGTATCCTTCCTATGAGTCCAGAGTTTTCCTTATGTCCATGCCGCACCTAGTGAGCAGCAAGCGTTACTAAGTTGATTGTAGAACTTTAATTTTTTGGTCTCTTATGTTCACCATAGATAAGGGAATCCAATCCAGCATCACATGAACCTTTTCTCTATCAACATCTTCATGTGTTCCATTTTCTTGATGACTTCCGGGTTCATTAAATCTCTAGCTTCTCTTAGGAGCGTGCCTTCTTGGCTGTTATAGTAGGCATTTACAATAGTTGTAATCCACGTATGCAACTTCTCTGGTGTCCTGTAAGCCAAAATATCAAACTTGGCTTACTTAAGTGAAATGAAAGCCAGCAAAATGAGTCTATGTAAATCAAATTTATAATTGTGAAGCTATACTTACGTATACAAGGAGTCAGTGTCCTGTCCTTCAACTTCAATTCCTGGTGTGAAAGCATCATTCAGCGCACTCAGCTGCTCCTGAGGATCATCAACTGTGAGAAGATACTTAACAATTCTGATTTCCTTTGGCATAAGCCTTTGCAGATTACCAAGCGCAGTCTTGTAGAGATGATACAAGACATCTTTTGCCTGCCATAACATAAATAAAAATTGAAGTTATCTGAATGCTTTATGGCCGTGAACCTGATTATCCAGATTCTAGTACCTCATCTTTTGCCATATCTGTTTCTTTAGCAGCTGACCAAGCCTTTGTAATCATCAGGACCAAAGTCGAATCTAGCTGGTTTCTCTCAGCCAAACTATCAATTTTCTTACAAGCAGCATCGACAGATGGTGAGTTAATAATATCTTGGAGCTTCAACTCTGCCGCTCTTAAAGCTTCGTGACTTTCTGATGCATTATCATAGACCTGGATCGCAGCTAAGCAAGTGGTCCCAAGCTTTGCCAAAGCTGAAATGAATCCAACAAAAAATAAATGTAAAAGGAAAGTGTTTTTCATCCAAGCCTGACATCATGGAAATTTGAGTCGATTTACGCAAATGCTTCACTTCACCATAGTCTTACATCTCTGTTCTTCGGGTTTGTTGTAATAGGATTCAGCTACAGTGTGAAGATGCACGAAGAATTCTTTAGTGAAATCCTTACGCCGCTTAGAAACTATTTCATTTATCTCTAATGGAGAATTTTTAATTGTTTCAAGAAGCTCCTGATGTCTTTGCACATCTTCATCAACCTATGATGCAATTGAAACCATAAGCAGCAACAAGTGATCAAACAAAATAGCAATCCAATTTGCACAACCAACCTCTTTCAACTTCCTCACAAAACGAAGCAAATTATGTTTCATTGTCAAGTCTTCTTCACTTTCTGCACGCTCCAAACAACGCTTGAAGAAATGAGGCCGTAGATTGCTCCATTCCGTACTGAAAGCTATCAACCTTCTCCAATCAGTGGGAGTAGGCTTATCAACCATAAATACCCCGATAAGCTTATCGCAAACCCTAGTCATTTTACCATCATCAACTTCTTCATCCTTTTCACTTCCATCCTTTTCTTCAACATTCAATGAACTTCCTTCATCTTTACGACCTGATGATAATTTCAACTCCTCATCCTCATTCGCAAAAACAACCTTATCTCCTGCTACAGCCTCAACTGAGCATTTTAACCTGCTGACACTATACCTCAGCCTACAACCTGAATTTTTTTACAAGACAGCACAGTAACCTATCATTCTCATTTTGGTTAAAACACAACAATAACTTGAAAATCATGGTTTAAAGTTAGCCAAAATCGAGCATGGAACTTATTTAAATTCTAAGTGAATTTAAAAGTTCATATACACATAAACTTGGGGACCAAATAAGCACACAACCGGATAAAGCTCCAAACTTTAGAGTTCAACTTTTAGCAGATTCAAATCAAATGAAATAAAGGAAAAATTCAAGATGGGTACATCTCATAGATAGTAATCTCAGCAAATGAATGGAAAAATTGAACCTTTCGGATTAGAGCGGAGCCGGTGGCAAGGCATGAGGGTAGTGATGTGGAGAGACGAAGCATCGCGGAAGCAGGAGGGTGAAGGTGGGCAGGAGAGTCTGAGAGTTGCGGAAGCGAATTCCATTGGACTTTCCAAGTCGGTGTTTTTGGATTAGGGTTTATGGAATTGTGGGTGATTGAAGTTTTGAAGATGATGACTCCAGACTCCTCAAACGATAATCGGCTCGGCTCAGAACTCCACATGGGGTTTTGTAGTTTGAGGAAGTTTCGGGGTGAATTTGAAATTAAAATATTTTGAGAGGGTGAAAATGATGTGCCGAACGATGAAATGGGCCTAGAATTCATGGCCCAGTTTTAGGTTCTGATTTTGAGAAATCGCGTTGTGATTGGTCTAGGTTCAATTTCACTCGTGCTCACCACTACTCGACTCGGTCCGACCGTTCAATCTAAACTGGTTCATTTCCTTCCATTTCTCCAGCCTATATAAACACTCTCCCTCGGTTCTATCAATCAACTTGTTTATCTTGACGAGAGACCACAGACGTGAAATCGAGAGTCCTTCCTAAGATTTTGGCTTCATTTTCGCCGTCTTCTTCGTCTCCGATTAGTCAACAAAGGTCAGCAGCTGTCTGCTTTTTTACTTTCCGATTTTTATTCACGTTTTTGTTGCGATTTTTTGTGTGGATCTGGATGGATCTGTTGCGATTGGATTTTAATTTGACTTGTGATAAGATCGTTTGCGTTGTGACTTGTAATTGGATCTGATCCGTTATCTGATAGCTGATCTGTTTTATGTGTGTGGCTGTCGTAGTTTAGATCTAGAGGCTGATGAGCATCTGATGATGTTTTATGATAAAAATTGTCATGGATTTAGTGTAGTGAACTGAATTAGGAGTTGAGAGGCTGAATCTTCGGCTGTCTCAGTTACAGAAATTGATGTACGAAGATAAGTGAATCAGTATCTGTAGATGAATTTGGAATTTAAATTTATGTGATATAAACAGCATTATAACACTAAGTGGTGAAATTTTGTTGAGTAGAGTAATTTGTTGATTTTGTGATGCAGGTAAATAAGAAATGGCAGATGGTGAGGATATTCAGCCTCTTGTTTGTGACAATGGTACCGGTATGGTGAAGGTGAGCTAACTGAATGCTGTTGAATTTGTTGACTTTCTTGTACGCTTTTATGTGTTGTGTGTTATTAGCTATTGACTTCTTTTACTGGTGTTTTGAAGGCTGGGTTTGCTGGTGATGATGCTCCCAGGGCAGTGTTTCCCAGTATCGTTGGAAGACCTAGACACACTGGTGTCATGGTTGGTATGGGGCAGAAAGATGCTTATGTTGGTGATGAAGCGCAGTCCAAAAGAGGTATTCTCACATTGAAGTATCCTATTGAGCATGGTATTGTCAGCAACTGGGATGATATGGAGAAGATCTGGCATCACACTTTCTACAATGAGCTTCGTGTGGCCCCTGAGGAGCACCCTGTTCTTCTTACTGAGGCGCCACTTAACCCCAAGGCTAATAGAGAGAAGATGACCCAGATCATGTTTGAGACATTCAACGTTCCAGCCATGTATGTCGCTATTCAGGCTGTTCTTTCCCTATATGCCAGTGGACGTACTACTGGTGAGTAATACTGCTTCATCAGATATTTCAGCATATTCTCCTTTTAATATGGTTCATATGTAATTGTCCTTATTCCCATATTAACTGCTCTGTTTGACAGGAATTGTGTTGGATTCTGGTGATGGTGTGAGTCATACCGTGCCAATCTATGAAGGTTATGCCCTCCCACATGCCATCCTTCGACTTGATCTTGCTGGACGTGATTTGACTGATTCTTTGATGAAGATTCTCACTGAGAGAGGTTACATGTTCACAACTACTGCCGAGCGGGAAATTGTCCGTGACATGAAGGAGAAGCTTGCATATGTTGCTCTTGACTATGAGGCTGAGTTGGAGACTGCCAAAAGCAGCTCATCTGTTGAGAAGAACTATGAGTTACCTGATGGACAAGTAATCACTATCGGTGCTGAGAGATTTAGATGCCCTGAGGTCCTCTTCCAGCCTTCACTGATCGGTATGGAAGCTGCAGGTATCCATGAGACCACCTATAACTCCATCATGAAGTGTGACGTGGATATCAGGAAGGATCTGTATGGAAACATAGTTCTCAGTGGTGGATCAACTATGTTCCCTGGTATTGCTGACCGAATGAGCAAGGAAATAACTGCTCTTGCCCCAAGCAGTATGAAGATCAAGGTTGTGGCACCCCCTGAGAGGAAGTACAGTGTCTGGATTGGAGGCTCAATCCTTGCATCTCTCAGCACATTCCAACAGGTAACTTTCTAGACTTTTTGTTAAAGCAACCAAGATTAAATTATTTTTCTTCTTTTTAATGATACTGAAAATGTTTTCCTCAGATGTGGATCTCTAAGGGTGAATACGATGAGTCTGGTCCATCCATTGTCCACAGGAAGTGCTTCTAAGTTAAACAAGAGTTTGATGGCTTTTCTGTCATGGGGTGGGTTTGGTGCATGCCATGTTCAGTGCTATATATCATGAGGTTAAGACAACGCGGACAAACTTTGGAACTCTGCTTTCCCTTGATTTGTATTATCGAGTCTATTTGTTAAACAATATTTGTTAATGGAATGTTTGTTGTAGTAAAATTTGCAATTGACAATTTCTTATCAATTTGATACACCAGGAGAGAAAATTTGTCATACCAATGTATCGAATCCAATCTTGGAAATGAGCACTGCCGAACCTAATTTTGTTTGCGGAGTATAAATATCATGACGGAACTCGGTCCCTATTCACTGCTGTGGCTAACACGATTGTTCTTATACCAAGTTTTCGAATAGGGTACTAATGCCTTCTAAATACTATTTCATAACTACAAGGCTAATTTACTAATGCATAACTCGTACAACGCAACTATTTATTGTGAATTAAAAAATTAGATCGTTTTGACGGTAAATCCTGAATTGTTTGCAAAGTTATAATCTTTTGTCTCGCTGTAAATAAAATTTAAGACAAAAAAGTTATGATATTTATTTTAAAATTTTGTAGTACAAATTCTTCAACGAAATGTTACCAACTTTGTGTTTTTTATAAAAAAAAATTTATTCCTAAGAATAGCTGACCGTTACCAACTTTTTGTTAGATGTGATTACAATTTACAAATTACAAGTTACACAGCATGAGCAAACAATACATTTGTTTCTTTTTCTTCTCCGTCGAATTCTACCATTTACCTCCACTAACACCTGCACCTCAATTTTACTCCAAAATTCAAATTCAAAAGCTTCAGTTGCTCTTTTTCTCTTTAGAATTAATTTCAAAATATTGATTCAATCTATAAAATGATAATTCAATGACTATCATACATTATATGATTATTTTACAATGATTATACATTTTGAATTATCTTACAAAATGACAACTCAACGTCTACCAACCATGATATATTACAGTGACGCGTTCTATTATAATTGATATGTACTTAATATTTCAACGGCTATATTTTTGAAATAGCCAGCTAGAATTCAAGAAGACTGTACCGTTGTTCTGATGTATGTATAAAAGTAACGTAATAGAAACCTTGTGAGTCAATACCATTCAGCTGTGTGACCGTGGACACGCTTATCGATCTTCGGCTTTATGTGCCTAGAATCATACAATAAACCTTGACTCATTGAATATATCATCGTCAATGGCGTCTTATGGAATGAGCAACGCAACAAGCGGGGTAAATTTCTTCAAGATTGTGATCATCTTCTTTGCTTGAAAGTACTTGAGCTATCTAATTTTACATTGAATTATGAGTGATTCATGTATTTGCTCCAGCATTCGAATTTGATTACAAAAAAACATACTCACAAAATTAAATTTAACTGTTGATACCTCATTGTCTCTCCATAACATTTATTGATGTTTTTCACATGATAAGAATTCATTCCCTCTTTAGGAACACACATTTTTACCTTAACTTTAAAATCTAACATTTTGTGTCAAATTTATTGCACATTTTATCTGAATCTAAAATTTAATTGGTTCAGGATTCTAACAAAGATGTTAAGTGGATACCAAACTTTCTCCAGTGGAGGTACTTCAGCACATTCTGCCACATACATGGGAAAGCTCTAAGCAAATTCTGCACCACATGTGAAGTTCCTTTGTGTCCGCAATGCGTCAAAGGCACTGATCAAGATCATCAGGGCCATGACATTATCCAGATTTCAAGATATGAGGGCAAAGAACTAGTAGTCAAGTCTTCCTTGATCAGCAACTACATTCAGTGTCATGACATTCAGGTGCTGTTTGAACACAACATTTTTATAAATTTGAATACTTTTATAATTCCCATTTTACCCCTGATTGGATTACTGCATGTATTGACATTGTGACTATATATAATTTGCAGCCCTACATGATTAACACAACTCCAGTCTTGGCGCTCCAGCCGATGGTATCATTAGGGGATACTGGTAGTAGGGGTGGGGATAAGGAGAAGAGATATTGCGGTGTTTGTGGAACTAACCTGGCTTCAGATTATGATCAGTCCGTTCGTTTCTGCTCCATCTACTGCAAGGTTTCATTTATATATACTCTCTCTCTCAAGAATTTCTGCTCCATCTAGTGATAATATTTTTAAGAATGATGAAGTTTGTGTATCTCTGTATGTAATGTGGTCTAGGTGACGGCATATGCTCACAGTTCTGATGGCTCCATGCCAACATTATTCGTTGCTCCAGAGACTCAGCCTGTGATGGACAATGTGATAGATGGGAATGATGAGTCTGGAGTAGTAGAAAATGAAGAAGTTGATGATGAGGGAGATGAAGGTGAGAAGGCTATCCGTGGAACGAAGGAGCAACACGATGATCAGGAGGAACAGTCTTGTCGTCGCAGGAGCAGGAGCAGGAGCAGGAAGGGAACTCCTCACAGGGCTCCATTCTTTTGATCTATTTTCTGATATATCTCAGACAATCATATGGTTTTGGGTCCAAATGATCAGCATATCCCTTGGCAGCAAGGTAGGCTATAGTTGTATGGAATTTATTTTGTTGTGGTAAGAATAAAGATGTCTTCTCTCCAGAGATGTACTCCTCTTTTCAATTGCAGCTAATAAAGTAGAAAAATCACAATTTTTTTGATGAAGAAAATTCACAATATTCAAGGCCAGATTAAAACTATAATTATACAACTCTAATTCACATTGGGTTTCAGTGTTTGACCGTTTATGTAAATGCCGAAGGCAAGATTTGTTTGCTGATAATTGTTGTCGATCTAACCTTTCGTAGTAATATGTCAGTTGCTGATACAAACTAAAACTCTGAGCTTTTCTATCGGTGTTTAAAAGTAGCTCTTTGAGAGCCCATAGCAAGGATTTGTGTGACAAAATGTATTTGTTTTGATTTGGACAAATAGAGCTTCCAGAAGGAAGTGATTTTATTTCAACAGGAGTGAATACTCGAAATAAAAATTAACTCAACAACAGTTTTGGCTCTCCGACCAGGTAGACAATTTGTAAATGAAGTCATGGGTAACATGTTGACACTTCAAGCTTAGAGGAAATTGCGGATGTCCAGTGACTTGACGTCAACCATTTCCTCATCTTTGAACTCCTCCCTGTAATATATTTTTACATTTCTTATCATTCAATTGAGAGCTTCTTATAAATCAAAATAATAATTGAGAGCTTAGGAAAAGAGCAATCTATCGTCAACATATGGCAATTTTTAAGCACCCAACATACCGCTTCTTCTGAGTTTCCATTGCTTCCACGGCGTCTTTCTTTAGCTCTTCTAGTTGTGATTTTGCAATCTTAAGTTCCAGGTCTTCTTCATACTTGGGTAAATCTTCCTTTTTAATTCCAAGTCTACAAAGAAGAGATAACATAAGTTATTTTGCTAGTTCAATAGCTGATCCTAACCCTAAGTTATAATTCATAAATCATCATAAGTGTGCAAATCATGGTCAGAGGGACAAACTAAATAGATGCTATTTTAGTTTGCAGAAGATTATGGATGGAAACTGAAACCAACCATATCTACTTCTATCATTAGTTAAGAACACGGAGCAGTAGGATCAGGGCTTACTTCTGATTTATTTTGTCAAATTCAGCCAACAAAAGAGCCATCCCTTTCTTGTCATTCCTCAGAAGAGGCTTCTTCAATTCCTTTTCAACCTTTTCCAGTGCATCAAACATCATGGCCTCAGCACCAAGTTCATCAGTAAGGCCTCTCCTGCAAAATATATTATTCAACGACAATTGGCAAGTGCATCCATTTGGAACAAAATAATTGGTAGTAGTTTACATAAATACTCAAGAATATGTGAAATGGAGAGTAGTTAAGACTTAAGAGAATCTGAGGCATCAGCAGATGGATACAGTACAGTTCACATCTAACCAAAAATCAACTTGGCATCTCTGAGAAAATCACTTACTTGACGCGTATCTCCTTTAGAGTCAACAGATATGTCCTAGCATCAGGAATACCTGCCGTCTTTGTCTCAATGGTATACTTAATCCTCTGAGATTCAGAAAATAAATCAGCCCTGCCAAAGGAAATTTAAATATTCAGTAATATACAAAAGTAATGATATAACTGCCAGCAATATTGTATGAGATTCTCCAAGAGATGACTGATCACAAACCTCCAATCAATGAGCCACTTTAACACGTTTGAATATTTTCAATGACAAACAATAGTCGCTACGAGAGGCGACCAACTGATAATAAAGGTATTAACACAACACCCTCAAATTTGCACACATAAAATGACTGGAGAAAGTAACTGATACATCATCCTAAACAGGAAACTGAAATGGGCACTCGGAATCCATTTAAATAATTAAATTTTCAGGTGGCACTAACCTATCTCACTGAGGGCTTTTGATCTTAATTGTTGAACGGTGCTAAGGGTTATATATCTTGCACATCTCTGAATCTTATGCTTAGTGACGCTAAGATTGGGAACAGAACAGGCTTTATGTTAAAAATGATGCTAATGAGTTCACATTAAAATTCAAATGGTCAGACTGCGATATTTAATTCAAGAAGACAAGATGTTATGTAAAAGGCAGGCTTAAACACAAGGAAAACATCAAAAGCTACACCAAGACCCCAAACATCCATGACGTGAAGGAAGCAAAGTAAGTAGGAAACGTACTTTTCTCTTGCAGTCTTCATGACTTTGGCATAGTGAGCTACAGCAGCTGGATCTTCGGGTTCAATAGTTATCTTCTCTTTTTTGAACACTCCTATGGCTGTCTCAAATTTATTTTTGACATCTAGGAAAATGTTCTTCAGCATCTCTGTTAAAGTTAAGAGAAGGTCATAATTAGCATAGCTATTAACACTAATCTAAAGGAAACGACAAGTTTCCTTCTATCCACACATATCTTGCAAAAGAAAGCGAATCAAGCTGAAAGACAACTTATTGGCAAATAAAAAACACACAATCCCAAACTCAAGGATATGTGCCGATTTTCTTTGAGAGTATGCCATACATATCCTTGATGATCAAGGTATAATTTTTAAAACGCCTCAAGGTAAAACTCTCTAAAATCTGGCATATGCCACTTCAATTGACAAGCACAAAGTATTCTTTAGTAAATGGTAAATAACAATTTGTTATGTGCTAAAACTAAACATCACAGATATGCATAAAGAGGCTAGTACGAGACTACAAATATTCCTGTAAATACATACCATCTCCCTTAAGAGGTTTCGGAGGAGCTGCATCTTGTGCATAAAAACGAACTGGAGTAGCCTCTAGCTGTTGCACAATAAGATGACTCGAATACACCTACCAATCCATAACCAGCCATCAATAAAAGCAATCAAAAGATTTAAAATAACACAAAGATAAATACATAATGTTCATATAGCACTACAAGCCAATCCAACACGAAATGAAAACTCCTTAACACAAATCTGAATCTCACAACTCCAGCAATCAATCACCAATCACACACATTAATTCCTAATCACAAAATCTTCTTCCTCTAAAGTAACTAAATAGAATCCGATCCTAAATCGTCAACGCAGTTTCGGAATCCCGAACAATTGGTATAAACAAAGCATTGCGTTTTAGACATCGATCTATAGGGATTAAAAATCTTGACGTACCTGTCTCGATCTGGAGATGAGGCGAGTGGAGAGGGCCATGATTTTCAGTGATGAATGCTAAATTTGGGGGGTAGGGTTTGATCGTATTCGGATTTCGATTTCGAGACTCCGAAGCGAAGGTCGCAGTCTTGGTTCGATCAGATAGATGAAATGGATACGAGTTTATTGGGTCGGGTCAAACTGGTTTTCATAGCCCAAATTCCCAATGTAAAGGCCCAGCGTCACATATATATTTAATTAATTTAATGAAGAAAATTAATGAAAGGAAAGAGTGACGATCATAATTTGTAGACGAACATATTTTTATAGAATTGTACGAAATAATTTGGTTGATTATTAATCAATTTAAAGATTATTTCATTAAAATTTTAATTATGCAATTGTTATAATCTTAATTTAATTTATTGAATATTTTTAAAGGAAAATTCTAATATAATCACTACCTTAAATTTTGTTATATTATACTAATCAAATTATATGGTTTCATGCGGAAGGGTTGGTGGCCTAATAGTCATGCTCTACCAAGAGAGACATGCGCACTTGAATGACTAATACATGATTCCATTTTGCGTGAATATGTTTGTCCTCCTTAACCATTTTCTTCAATATATTATTATTTTTGATCTTTTAAAATGACTCAGATTTAAAGCCTTTCAATTTCTGAATTCACTTCAAAATTTATAATTTATAAAAAACAGTCATTTTTTACTTAACCCTATTCAAAATAAAATACTAGCAAAAAATAGTTGAAAGTTAATAAACATTACTGAAAAATAGAAAACATTACATGATAATTATAAAAAAATTACAAAAAAATGAATCAAATGGCGTCTTGACAACTTTAGAGAGATACAGTATGTTTTTTACAGCTGACACATAAAAGATAAAATAGCAATTATAATCTTTATATTGAAACTTTCACGTCACACCCTTCTCACACGGCATTTGCTGCACAGCTGACACTACACAGAAACGACTCAACTGTTTAAATTATTTATTTTATTCTACTCATTATTTATATTTTGGTCTAAAAGAGTACTCCCTCCGTCCCATTATTAATGTCCCATTTCCTTTTTGGGTGTCCCAAAATCATCTTCCCATTTCTAAAACTTACCATAAATGAATATGTCTTCTTAAGTTTTCCACCACATATTTCTCCTCTCTCTTCCTTTTCACCACTTATTATCAATCAAATCACTTTTTTCTCTTTCCTTACCACACAACTATCTTTTTTAATTATTTTTTTTTTCATTCCTTAAAAACCGTGCAAAGAACCAAATGGGACATAAATTATGGGACGGAGGGAGTATAAAGTTGTCCATTTACCTTCTCTGTATTTCATTCTTTCTTCAACAATCCACATCAAACCAACCACAGACCAACCTTTCTTGATTGACTGCTCTCTATCAGTTTCCTTCCTTGATTTATACAGGAGAAGCTTAGCCTCAACTCATCACTCGTCAAATGGATAAAGAGGTTTAAATCTCTGTTTGAATCATTAAGTCTCTTATTGTTTCTGTGTCAATTTTGTGTCTTTCTTAATATATCAGTTGTTTGAGATGAATTTTAGCAATTTTGTGATATGGGTTCTTCAGTTTTCACCTTTGGGTTTAGGAAAGGTGCTTCTTTTTTGTGAATTTTGGAGTTTCATTTTGTGCTTGGTGATGAGTCCATATGGTTGGTTGAGAATTGGGATCTGCCAGGCCTCCAGTTTTAGGATTTGCTTAGTCACTTTTTTGTTCGGGTCTTGATGAAGGTGGAGAAAAAAGGCATGGGATAAGAGACTTTAAATTCATAGCTTTGAACCTTTTGAATGGCTGTCACTTTCTGATTTCTTAGTTGTGTGTTTTCTAGCTATATTTTATCGATTTATTATCTCATCTGTCAACCTCCTCACACGTCGATAGACTTTTTGCTTAAATTTTAGATTTTGTTGAATTGGCATGTTTCTCTATATTGACAGATTTCTTTGCAATGATGCCATTTTGGTCATTTTGCTGTATCTGTTGTCCGGCAGGCTATGGCTTGATTCGAATTTCAGCTGACTGGATCTGAAAATGTTTATTTTTTGCATTTGTTTAGAAGAACAATGGGCCGTGGCTATCTGTTCCACAATTTGGTGACTGGGACCAAAAGGGCGGCGTACCGGACTACTCCATGGACTTTTCGAAAATTAGGGAAATGAGGAAGCAAAATAAGAGGGAAATGTCTAGAGCAAGTCTTGGAAATGAAGAGGAGTTTGTTTCATCTGATGCTGCTAAGAAAGCGAAGGAAGCTGACAACAGCGATGATAATATCAACCCTTTTCATAAAGTCGCCGCTCCTACAGTAAGTGACTGTTTCAAGAACTTCTATTTGTTTCAATGTGGTTCCGCTGAGTTGGCGAAATTGTTACATAATGCCATTAATTTTGTACTAGTTTAAATTAGTGGAATCTTCAACCATCAGAAGTGATGCTTGAGGCAGTAGTTTACAATATTTAGAGGATGTGGTCTAGCCACTGGATTAGGCAAAAAGGGTACCAAGTGATAAGCATTTATCCCTGGTGGGTGCCTGCATGTTCTTTAGTTGGTTGGATGATCGGTACTATGTTATTTTAATTATGTGGGTCACATAGATGTCATGCAAAAACAACAATTACCATACGTACCTATAATTCCAACGTAATGGCTGAGTGTTTAACTTCTTCATGGCACTTGCAAAGGGAACCGAATGTGAGGTTCCTTGTAGGTTTTGTGTTGATAATTAGGATCAAGACATGCGACTTGTTTGATGTGCATTGGTATTGATACTGCACTGTTGTTTCAGTGTAGCATGGCTGATAATCTATATTGATGGGGATAATTTCATTTTGCAGAGGAAAGAGCGGTTTTTGAGGTACATCTGTTGCGCAAAAGCCTGAAGCAACAAAATAATGCATGTCGAGCCATAATTCACAACATAGTGGAAATACCCTGTCTAACTTTGATTTTGTTTGTGATTTGTCTCTAGTCTGTACCATGAAGACTACTTTTTTTATAGACTTGCAGAACATGTTTTCCAAGCCAAAAGATGCAATCTGTTTCTATTCCATCATGGAAGGAAAGTAAAGCATATGAAGTAATTTGTATCAAGGATGGATCTCAAGCTTCCAAATGCATAACTAGAACAAACACACAAGTCTAAAAACAGAGTAACATATTCCACATCTCCTCCCCGTTGAGTTCTACTTGTTACCGGAGCTTCCTTAGCGTTCTTAACACAAGTAAAAATAATATTCTACTATCATGGCAAACAACTCATATCGTAGAAACCCAGCAGAGCTGGAAAATAGAACCAGCTTCTTTAGCAACGGCTTCCTGGATTAAATTTTCTTGATAATCTGAACAACATCCTCATCTTCAAGTTCATGCTCCTGTTGAAAGAATAAATTATATTAATTGACGCGGCAAACAAAATTGAACGTGAGAGACGAATTATATTGTGGAGTTCAGAAACCAACCTTGCCAACTCTTTGAGGCTTATGTTTTGCACTAGATCCCCACACCAGCGCGCTAAGTCATACACACAAGAGAGGTATTAGAGTGAAGAAGTCTTATATGCGCAGTAATTAGATTCAGACAAATGATGATTCGACTGCTCCTTCATATCAGATGTAAATGCCAAACACTCAGTTCCTACTTTGAAACATGGAAAATAACATTTCTTTTATATGCATAACCATTTTGTAAAGAAAAAGTTAATGTCACAAACAAAATTTTGGCATCCTACACTAACTGAAACAAAAATGTTGCGACTCCTAGACATGACAGTGATATGAATAAATCTATGAATTTTTTATGCATCTGTTAACAAAAATGATGTTATAGATAAACAGACTTACTATTTAAACTGCTTGAGCATGTCCTTGTGGATTCTTTCACAAAAATCCTCCACTTTCCGGTGTTTAGATGATAAGATCACCGGGTCTTCATAATCTGGATTCATGCCTTTTGGCTTTGTATATATCCGGGTTAGATTAAGATACTCCCATATCTTCTCCAATAAACCATCAAGGTTCCACTCCAGATGAGCACTGCAAAATAAACGGAGGAAAATACATTGATACTGGTCACACGAGTTGCGTTAAATGGGGAGTGGACACCTTAAGTACTAAGGCCATGAAATAGGGAATACAGAAAAGGGCATCAATTAAGTTCTCAAGTTGTTCAAATAATAAGGAAATCCAATATTTAAAAACAAAGAGCAAATCAGGTACTAAATCATGAGCATACCTAATTGGGCAATAATGAGGAAGTTTGTCTAGAATTTCCAGTTCTTCAACAGTGATCTGATCAATTTTGTTTAGCACATAGATGCAGGGCATATAAATTCTACTACCCTCAATGACATCAATAAGGTCATCAGCAGTCGCATCAAACCTAAGAGTCACATCGGCATTATGTATTCTGTACTCGCTGCATATAGCTTTAACAGTTTCAACATCTAGATGAGTGTTGGCAACAGTTGAAGTGAAGTTGATTCCACCTTTTTCTTTTTTTCTGAAGGTTAAGTTTGGAGGTTCCTTGTTCAACCTGATCAGCAATTTTAAACCCAAGGTTAAAGATTTTAAAATAACCCGTGTCAGCCTTCAGGTATGCTACCACATTCTTCCTATGACAGGGCAACAGCAGTATAAGCAACCAAAACAAACAAAAATGGATGATGGAAAATATCCAAAACTTAAAAAAAATCAAATTAATTCCCTCCAATCAAACTTTAAAGGATCCGTAATTTTCAGTTGTCGATGCCAAGTTCATTGCATGAAATTAAGAATAATATAGGACAAACTTATTTATAAACACCAATGCCACGTATCAATTTCAGAGATGATAGAGTAGAATCCAAAAATAAACCGAAAGATATAAAATAAAAAGAGCAGTTTTACAATCTTATATTGCTGTTGCTCTAGAGAATTTTGATTGTTGACTAATGAAAGTATATTGGAGTGGTAAAATAGGGACCATACCTGATGCCAAATCCTTCAAGTTCTTTTTCGATTAGCCTCTTATGAGTAATTGGCTTTATTGCATCAAGCACAATCAAAATACAATTGCATGTCCTCGCAGTACTAATAACCTGCACAGTCGAAACATTGATGTTATATTAAATCTAAATGCATTGTGATTGATCCTTGAATTGTTTGTTGAGAGAAGGATTCAGAATATTTTTGGAAAATTATGAATTGGTTTAAGAATTAAGATATCAGTTTGATATATTGAACAACTTGTCAGAGATATTACTACTGCTTAACCTACAAAAATGTTATCAAGCATTTTCAAGACTCAGAATGTATAAATGTTTTGATAATTTACCTGCCTTCCTCGACCTTTTCCGTCCTTAGCACCCTCGATAATACCAGGAAGATCCAACAACTGCCAGAAAAAGAGAGAAAGAAGATAATGTTAATATTAAAAACGCATCTCTAAAGTAGCTATGAGTAAGTAAAGCATCATCATTCAATATGGAAGAGCTAACTGTTTTGAATAAAACAGAAAGTACAATTTCCAATACAAATGCAGATGTAGGTAATCGACTACAGAGACATTAACGATGTCATTTATATTAAACAATGTATATACTTCCGTAACCCCAGATGTTTCGATTAATTGTTTCAAGACATTTACAGACATTAACGATGTCATTTACAGACATTTACAGACATTAACGATGTCATTTATATAAATGTTTCGATTCCTAAATGTTATCAACTGTTTTGAAGAGCTAACTGTTTAATACAGATGCAGTCCAGAAGTATATCAAATAGTCGAGAACAAAGATAAAATGGACCGATGCTTCCAACAAAATGTATGCCACAAATAATTAGTATGAAAAATAGTTTGAAAGGACTGTGTGTCGTGTAGACTTATACCTGAATCTTAGCTCCTCGGTACGTAATCACCCCCGGGATGCAGGTTAGAGTCGTAAATTCATAAGAAGCTACCTGATAAGTTCGGAAGTTCTTAGGAATGCATGTCTTGAACATAGGACTCGTAAGGTATGAAAAATACCTCTGAGAATGTGCCCGTTAACTTATTCAAAAGTGTAGACTTTCCAACTGAAGGAAAACCTACAAGACCAACTCTTGCATCTCCACTTTTAGTGACATCAAAACCTTCACCAGCACCACCTCCTCCTTTTGTTGTCGGTTCAAGAAGCTCTCTACGTAGTTTTGCAAGTTTAGCCTGACATAAAAAAGCAAGAAAACAAATAAAAATGGGCCCAAATCCTTAAAAATCAATGATCAAATAATACTTAAGTCACAATTTCCATAAGGCTAGATCTTCTCTTGGGTGCAATTCATTCAAAACCATAAATTTAATCAACATGGACGATACACGGAAATATCAAAGTATCAATTTAAAATTCAAGTGCTTTAGCACCTTTAATAACCCCAGATGATGCGCGGTTGCCTTATTCTTTTGAGTCTTTGCCATCTGCAAAAACAACTCATTAACATATACTTTAATCAAATAACTAAAATATGAGTAATTCTGTGCAAAACTTGATGAAATTAACCATGAAAGTCCGTAACCCCAATTTCAAATTAAAAAATAAATCTGCGAATATCATTTTTTCTATTGAGTTAAATTTAGGAATCGACTACAGAGACATTAACGAGCAATTACCTCATCTTCGATATCTTTGATTTTCTGCATGACAGTCGCCATTTTGGGCTAGCTGAGAGAAGCCGATCGGCGGAGGTAATCGAACAGAGCGTTGCGCTTCACTTCGGAACACGATTTGTTGACGGCGATTTTGCTACGTTTGAGAAGCGGTGCCGGTGAAGAAGGGCTCTCTTATTGGGCCGGCCCATATGTTCCTTACTGTTCTTATTGATTACTACAGGATTGTTTGATTACTTTAGCAATTTGAATCCGATTAAAATGATGCCGTTTAATTGTAAAGACAATTTTATTTCTCAGAAACGACTTCATGTTGAGTTAAACAACAATGTCAATTACAGCATTAAGAGTCTGTAGCTTTAATGTGTCTGTTTTTCTCTGTGTTGGCTCGTTTGTCTGTTGCTCTGTTCGAGCTTTTTACATCAAAAAAATTACATGCCAATGCTGTGGGAATGTTTTACTTATAGAGAGAATGCTGACATCATGTTGTTTTACTAATCACTTTCTTTCCCGAGCTTAAGATGATTTATGTTGGCAGTAAGGGGTGGAAGATCAGCGTCCGTATCAGATTCTTCTTCTTCTTCATCATCGTCGTCTTCGCTTTCTTCTTTGAAATTTAAATGATTCATGTTTCTCTCCAGTGGAGGAAGATCATCATCAGTACCTGACTCATCATCATCTTCTCCATCTTTGTACTCCTTATCTGTCAATAAAGAAACAGTGGGTTGCATTACACTGCTTAATAAGATACAAATTATCTTCTAGCTTCCTATTGATACATTCTTATGTACCTTGTTTTGCTTTTGGAGCATCAGCCACTCGAGAAGTTGGTTGGGCTAGCCAGGCATTTTGAGCTGAAATGATATCCACACTGTTCTCACATTCTGAATATGCTTTCAGGAGCTCCCTGTTCAAATAAACTAGCATCTCAAACTACCTCAAGTCGTCATGAATCTGTGGTTCATTTTGTTGACCACGGTATAGTCATTTTGATGATCATTAAAATGCTTGGCATTATATCCGAATCTGGAAGCTTATGAATTCTCAAGTCTCAAATATGTATAGTAGATGTTCAGAATTTATTAACAACAATTATTATTGGTTGATTACCTGTTGAGCGATAGGAAAGCGTGACCCCACTTGAACTTGCTGAGGATCAAATCTGCAGTTTCCCTTTCGCCGCTGTTTAGCAAAAAAGTGACAATTACACTTGACTGCATAACTAATATTGTGTTGAAGTTGTATCGGAATAACAGCCAGCTAGGTAGGACAGGAGAACTGTAAGATAAAAGAAGACACTGAAGTTACCATATAATTAAAGCTGCCGATAGGGCTTCAACACATGATAACTGGCAGGGTCGGCCGTAATTTACTGGATTTGCTGCTACTAACCAGGGCACTGCAGTTCCAGTGATGATGATTAGAACAAGAAACTAATAACACAGCAGAGCCACAGAACATTTATGAGGTTTATAAGCAACACTCAAGTCGACATCAGCACATTTCAAATATTTCGCTCATAATGAGACGCGTACACCATTTTTTATTATATAAGCATATGACACATCTTTCACACAAAAATTGAGTTTGAAACATATGACAAGTGGATAAGGCTACATACAGAGTCGAGGAGCAGTGCAGCGCAGCTTCACGAAAGGCACATCACTCAACCGTGCCCATGAACAATCCACAACGGCTAGTCCTTTTTTCTGGATCAAATCATAGTCTTCTCTTGATACGCACTGTGTTCCAACGGGACTGAAGTGCAAAAATAATTATCAAACAAATTTTCTGAGGTATATTGTAAAATATTTAAAAATATGCTAGTGAAGGAAAAGTGACAAGTTTATGACTATGTTCACATTAGTATAGCTCACATTAATTATAACTATAATAGGTACCCTAGAACCTATCAACAGAGAACAAAGCTTATTGCTCAGACCTCAAAACGACGCCACCAAAACCGGTAGTTACTCGCAACTCCTGCACAATCAAAACCATAAAGATTACACATCATCAAAAAGTCCACATATAAATAACACTCTTCCATTTAAGTTATCTAGCTTTGGTGATAACAGTGTTTTAATTTTCTAAGGCTCTTTTTGCGCCTGCTTAGATACGAGTACCAATGTTTCAAGTTGTCAACATTTCAGGTCTTAAGGTACAGATTATTTCTAGGTTCTACCCGATTTCACTTAACAAGTCCAAATCAACACAACAACTGCAACTTAAATCCTTTCCCACCATCATCCAAACTGTAAATAAAATTGTGCTCCCAATATGTAAACTACTGTTAAGCATTCATCTTCGTTTAAAAATACTCTAGATGTTAACTTTTGAGACAAACAAATTAGGGCATTTATTATAATAGGCATAGTTGCTACAAATAATGCAAATACTTTCTTTCAACATGTTGAATCTTGCAAGCTTCCGTCCTGTGCATCTTTTTGCGTCACATTGCCCAAAGTCCTGAGCCAAATCAAAAACATGTTTGATCAACCTAACAAACAACCAAACAGTTGATAATTTGCCAGCAAAATAGTCCAACGATCAACCCATGCGAATACAAATTACACAAGACACACAAAAACATACCCACATCGCAAGCTGAATTTTTGGGACTATCTGCTGCTCCTCGGTATCTGCTGCATCAATTGAAACAAAAATTAAAATCCAAATGTTAACCTAAACTTGGTAAAATTCAGACAAAACCACAACTTTATAATCGAAGATATTATATACTACTATACTACAAACATACCTTCCTCCCTCGGAAGAGACTCATGCTCCCTGAAATTCAACAAAGCTTTTGATCAGAAACACATTTAAAAATACTCAGGCCGCAGCTCAATTCCATCCAAAACCCTAAACCTTAACCCCTAGTCATATTGAAATACAGTAAAACTAATAAAAATCCGATCTTTCACCAAACCCAGATGCGTCCCAGCTCTCAGTCCACATCATGTATCGAAAACCAAATTTAAAATCGAGATTCAACTCTACACGAATAATATTCAACTGGGGCACCTGAATAAGTTATTTTGGGCACTACTCGATTGCCCACGGTGCGTCGGACGGGACTTGAATGGCTTCGGCCTGTACTTGTTTGGACCCATTCGTTAATCGCTCTCTATAGCTTCTTGCTCTTCTGGCGATCCGCAAGTGAAGGGGTTTCGTCTGGCGGTGTAAGGGTTTTGTGGTGCTTTGCTCAGATTTGAGTATTAAACGGAACTGAAATAATGTCGTTTTAGACAGGTCTTTCTTTTTATTTTAGATTGATCTTCACCACAGGATCAACTGAGATTAATCTCAGCCGTCCGTTTCGTTCCATAGGAATCTTTGGCCAAGGCTCGTGAGTATGGTACGTAATATCTTGATATATCTATAGCATTTACTGATCAACTCCAGAGAAGTTCAGTTGGAAATTTATATTACAACGTGATGCGGAATCGTCGGAATGATGATGAGGAAGATTGCAGTCATGTATTCTTGGACGGCGATGTATTCGTAAGATTTTGCAGGATGCTGACACAGGCATGTTGCACACCTTCATTGTTGCGGGTTGTGGTTGTGGTTGTGGTTGTTGGTAACTGGCTTACTGCTTTCTGTTACCCGAATAAATGCCAACTAGATTGATGTCATATACTAGAGTAGCATTCCCTGGAATGTTGCAGTCGCCTGCGCAAGTATATTATGAAATATGAATGCTTCTTGCTTGTATTAAGAATCAAAAATTATACATAGTTTGATGGTTAAGTGATGACCTGAAAAGCATCCAGCTGGCTCAGGGCCATAAGCTAGTTGTGGAGGAATCTGAAGTTTCCGTCTTCCACCTGCAAAGTTTAATTAAATTATAACCAATTGGTTCCGCTGCAGAAGGATCTTGGCAATATGAATGTCGTTCGTGATTCGGAATGCATTTGTTTTCATATTTACCAATGTGCATTGGAGGCACTCCTCCACCGCCTAAGATTCCCTGGTCCAACCCCTGTATGACCTGATCGCCAATGAAAGAGAGCAAAACTCATGTAAATTAGTCATCAAACCAACAACATACTTAAGACCCTTGATCTTTCTTGGAACAAATAAATATTTCGAAGCAATTCAATTCACGACAGGACACTAGGTAACCATCATCAGTGTTCATGAAAGAGCACCATGATATAAAAGGGTATAATATTCAACAAAGTAATTTGATATACATTCCTTTTAACAGTTTTGTAAATGCGTGCAGGATCCTGATGACATTTCAACAGGGTATTGAGTTATGTTTAAATCATTTGACCATTATCTGGTCCAATGAGATCTAAGACTTAGTGATCATGATTTCCATTGACAGACTTATTACTCTTTGACAACAAGAGTTAAAAAAATATTACCTTGCCCATCCCAAGTCGCATAGTGAGATACCTAGCCCTCTTGTAGGTACTATCAAACACTATACCATCATCAAACCTCGCTGTATAATGAACCTTCAAAAATGAAGTAAAAAAATTATTAACCAAAAGCAATGATACTCATTACCGAACATAGGAAACCCCAAGCCTGTTAGCCTGCATTTTCATTACACATTGTTTTCAATTGGCATCTAACATCCACTCCTCACAATACGATGTGACACTTACAAGGAAAACAACACTTAAGTGAACATATATCAACAACATAGACTAAATAACTTAATCATCGAAAGCTCCAAATATATTAACAAAAATTGAAAGTGCAAAAATAAACACTCACATTAACAAGCTCATTATAGGGCACTTCAACTCCAAACCCAGGATCAACATCACAATACCCAAGTCCAGATTTCACAAATTTAAGCTCACACGGCGGGTCCGAAACCGTAGCAAAATACTCAATCCTCGTCGCATCAGCTTCCAGTGGCGCACACACCACCATCGAAGCTGCCAACACCCCAACAACACCCACATCAAAAACTCGCCTCTTCCACGACACTCCACTCACTGATATCTTCGAAAGCTCATCTCCGTTGGAAGCTGACGTCGATTGCTTTAATGGGTTAAACGCGCTCGATATCGTCAGTGTCGTCGTTAGTGTCATTTTTGCGGTTGTTGATTTCGCGCTATCTACAGCTTGTGGTTACTTTTCTGTACATACAAAACAACCGGCCGGTTCATATTCGACTCTCGGTTCAATCGGGTTTAGTTCGTCGAATTTTGGTTGAACCGAACCAATCCGGTTTGAACCGGTGTGATATGAATTTACCTTTATGCCCTTGGAGATGCAGCGAAATTGAAAGGCACCATTTTCTGGTTTCGAGGACGCGTTAGGAATTCGTGTTAATGGAAGAAGAAAGAGAAACCGTCACCGCCGTTGACGGATCGGCCGACGAGAGTCCGATTGTGGAGTCTTTAACGAATCAATTGCTGTCTTTGGATGATCTTGCGCCGGAGCTATCGTCACTTCACGATCTCGCCAATCGCGGCTCGTGGCGATCGATCCTCGACAAGGTAATTCAGGCTAGAAAGCTTTCACTTACCTCGGTTTATCCTCATCATTCAGTTACCTACACAGCTTATTACGTTCTCGCGTTGACGAAGCTACGGAAGTACGACGAAGTGTTGTTAGAGTTTTCGTATCTCGATGATCTGGACTCGTCGCGGTATCGATATGAGACGTATCCGGAGTTGTATGGTGAACGTTGTGGATCGATGGTGCCGTTTTCTCTAAGGTGGATTCACGCGCAGATTCCGATAAGGACGGGGCAGAGGCAGGAAACCCTAGATCGGTTGTATATGTTGTTGGATTTTGTGAGGGAGAAAGTTGTGGACAAGGATTTAGGAGGTTTGAGTGAGTCGGTGAAAATGTGGATGAAGAGGGAGAGTTTTGTGAGTAGTTCGATTATTGGAATACATTTGAGTCAGAAGGAGTTTAATGTGTGTTTGGATTTGATGAAGTATGTGATTGGTTCTGATGATAGGAATCCGTTGTTGTTGTCGAAGCTTGGGTATATTCAGATGTTGCTAGGGGATTTGGAGGGTGCGAAGAAGGTGTTTGAGAGAATTGAGAAGTTGAGCGATGAGGCCGGGATTGGAGGTAGGGAGTTGTTGAGTGAGGTTGAGGTGCGGAATCTTGTTAATAGGAATAAGGCTTTGATGTATATGGTTGCGAAGGATTATGTGTCAGCTGTGAGGGAGTATGATTGCTGTATTGAGAGGGATGGGACAGATGCTGTGGCTATCAATAACAAAGCTATATGTTTGATGTATTTGAGGGATTTGTCTGACTCGATTAAGGTGTTGGAGGTTGCACTTGAGGAAGTTCCGACACATGCGTTGAATGAAACGCTTGTAGTGAATTTGTGCAGTATGTATGAGCTGGCTTATGTTAATCATTCTGATAATAAGACTAGGCTTAGTAACTGGATTGCTCGCGTGGCTCCTGATGATTTTGACTCCTCGTGCACTCGGATTTAAGGTACTAAGTTGGAACATTTGCAAATGTAGCTGGAAATTGTTTATCCATCGTTTACAATAACTTGTTTTTGATACGTGGTCTCTACTCCCTAGTATTGAGTATTTCAATAAGACTATAGATTTATGCACATTGAGATACTGATGTTAATTTTTTATCTATGTAAGACTGATGAGATGTGTATAGTACGAGTCCAGTGGGTAGATAAATTTTTGTAATATATGTTACGCGCCAACTGAACTCCGTTGGATGAAAGGCAAAAAATGTATAGCATCCCGTGATCATAGTGGTTGCAAACTTGCAAGTTTCGGTCAGTACAATCAAAGCTTATATACTGATAGCAGTTAGTTTGTTATCAATTTTAGATCCAGGCTTTCAAACCAAAAAGTGTTATTGAATACTTCCATATCTTAATATACCTATACGAGAGTATGGTCATTAGCTTTCGACCTCTGGTTCTGTACAATGTTGTGGTTGAGCTTAGTCATTGTTTTGTCTGAATAACATAAATATTGAACTGGCGTGTTCTATTTGAAAGGTTGTATAGGAAGTCATTTCTGTTTTGAGAGATTGCGCGGGTATAAATAGCAAGATCATCAATACACATAGTCACATCCGGTTTGATACTCAGTAGATAGTTTATTTGCTAAGTGTATAAATTGATACAGATAAGAGGTTTAAAATCTACATTTCACTACCCAACCTGCCTTTTGGCAGCTTTGTCATCTGTAAGAGGTTGAACATGATTTAATAGTTTGATCCTTGATCTTATTTTATCTTATCCTTTTCAGACTTGCAAGCTCATTTTCTGAAGTTTCAGAAAGGAAGAAATCAGATGTCGGCTCCAGTGGCATTTTAGACTCTTAGCTGTTGGGAGTTGGTGGCGAAGCAGCCTGGAAATGAGCATTTGTCGAACATCCTTCATCAGATACCATTTTAAAGATTTTAGCAGAAAGTTGTCTAATACACTTTCTTCTGATTCTTGGTTGAAGTTTATGACTTTCAAATTTTATTTTTGTCCGAGTATTTAAGGCCTGTTCTTTTAAGCATAAGTATGTATAGATGAAGTTTTCTAGTAAAATGCAAGTGTAACTGCTTCGTTTGCCTGTATTTATCAGGTCATCATCCATCATGTTCTTTGAATGGATTTTATTTTTCCAAGGTGAAATCATTCAGGCTACTGATGGCACCTAGATGATCCGGCAAATTAAGCAAACGCAAACCCTCATATTTCTAGGGACTTGATAGTGAAGGCCAAATCATGTAGAATTAATGGGGCTATATATTAAATCATTTATAAGAATCTCGTACTCAAGAGGTGGCATTTGAACCATTAGCATCCCATCTTGTCCTCTGACTGAATATTTTGCTACTTAAGCCATGGTGAACAACCGGTATGCAAGAATACGTTCAAACATGAAGACTGATGCTAATTAGTGTCTCTTTTTTATTATTATTTAAAAGGGATTTCAGGAATTCACTCCTACCCCAGGACTCGATAATTCAGTTTCGGAATATGTTGTCCAACCCTTGTAAGAATTTCTAAACAAAAATATTCTTTTTGAAAAGTATTAGGAACTTTATTTACCAGCCCAACAAATGTGAATGTATCCTATGGATTCAGTCTTGGCGATAAAATGCTATTCGTCTCTAAAATATTGCAGATTTTATGCATATACGATCAGTTACAGCCTTTTGTGATGCCAATGTTCTCAGCCACCGACATGCTAGCTTATTTCTGTTCTTTTCAAGAAGTGTATCAATGTATAAGAGATCTTATTCTCTTTTGTAAATGAGTGTGCACCAAAAATATATGCCTTCAACATTCTTGCTTATTATTCTTGTAAGAACAAGTTGTGAATACCTTTAGTTTCAGTGGATGTGTGATCAAAACCATTGATAGATTCTTTCTTGCATCTTTCCAACCAAAAAGTTACATCTTCGTTTTGTTAGTTATGCTCAAATCAATGATTAACAGTTAATCTAATCGATAATATTGCATGTCGTCTAGGTGTACCTCTATCATGCAGCCCTGGCTGTGACTAGGAATGAGGGTCCCCCAACTCCAAACATCTCCATGTTATCATTCAAATGGTTTCACACTATCATAAAGCAGCATGGGAGGATATATAACAATGTGAACATGAATAAATTAAATTATTGAAAAGGTAAAGTTGATCATCAACTTCTATCTCAAAATGCTGATCGATCTTTCTATCTTGCTACTTTATGAAATGATACTACAAATCAAACAAATTATCAATGCCCCTAGAATGTGTTATACATGGAAAATGGAAATAAACAGAGACTTGAGAAGGTTTGGAGGGATGCATCAAGCAACTAATGCGCAGAAGATAAAAAGGGACTAACAAGAGCACTATGAATGCATAAAAAGGCATTTGGATTTTGAAGATATAATTTAGTTAGAGCATCTACACCGGTGCAGTGCTGGAGGAGGTGCTAATTTAGCACCTTTCTCTCAATCAGCACCTCCTCAATATTAATTTATGCACCCATTCAATCAGCACCTCCTCAGATTGCAGCAAAGACTCCTCTTCCAAACAATTCAAACCCAGCAACACCACTCTCCTCCCCATTCCAAAACCCCAACACAACTCATTTCAAATGCACTGCAACAGATCTCAAACACCCAGATCTCTTCCATAGCCGACGGACCCAACTCACTCCAGATTCAATCAAAACAAACGAACAAAAAGCAGCAGCTTTGATTGCTTTAAAATCAAATAACTGCAGTGCGGCTGCGAAATGAGTTTTGCTAAAATTGAAACGGGTTGAGGGAGATTGAAGTGGGTTTTGCGTCGGGATTAGAAAAGGTTGGATCTTTGATCGATTTCGAACACAATCATCTCCAATCGCAGTCGTCCATTCTCCATCGAGCACCTCCTCCAGCAGCTGCTAATTTAGCACCTCCTCCAGCTTCTTCATCAGCACCTCCTCCAGCAGGCCACCGGTGCACGTATTTTCGTCACAATTCCGCACGCCAGCTCAGCAGCACCTCCTCCAGCAGGCCACCGGTGCAGATGCTCTTAGCTACTTATGCTATACTAGAATGGGGCTTGTGGAGTCTGCATACAATTTTTTATGGATAGTTAGGCATATATCATTATATAGGGATTGTATCATGTGAATTTATCTATTTTGATGGATTCATGAACTTCTCTTGCATCCGTTGATTGTGTCAACACATTAATGAAACATGTGAGTTGCACATGTTTTGCACGTGACATGTGCATTGACGTGTTGCAACCTGATCCATTGAAAAAATGCAATCAACAAATGCAATAGAGGGTTTATGAGTCCACCAAAACAGATGTATCGACATGATACATTCCCTCATTATATAAGCTCTATGCTAAATCCTCAGAGATTGTGAATCTAAGATAAAAAAACGACTGATCTTTTGTACGACTACTTTAGATTTATTTAGATCTTTGCCCATTAATTGTTGCGATTGTTTTTCTCTTCATTCATTAAGTATGAATGCCACACGGTATGCTTAACTATATTGAAGCTAAGATCAGCATGTGAGAGTTCAACATAAGGAATTTGTTTGGATGGAAGGCAATGGATTTCGCATTAAGTGTCAGATTTCGCATTAAGTGTCAGATTTCGTATAAAATATAAATTTATCTAGACCGTTAATCATTAATAATTTAATGATTTTGAAAAATAACCTCAAATTTAATAATTAATCACGGAAAAGGTTAAAATCATAATTCGACATTACTAATAAATATTTCAAAAATATAATTATATATTTATCAACTTAATCTATGCTAACCATATATTGCAGTTTTTGTATGATTAATCATATTAAATCATGTTTTTCAAAAAAACTTTACTTGTGTGTTGGTCTGTTCACTGTCTTCGACATGAATTCAGTAATCTTATGAATTTAGTCGATTATGTTTAACTTTATGCTCGTTTTACCTATGGTAAGGATGGTTCTTAAACCATATATTACTAATATTTTATGAATTATACGATGTTTGTTTATCATTTACGTTCGTTTTGTACAGTTGGTTCTAAAATACAATGAAATATGGTTATTAGATGATATAGTTGTAATCTATGAACCAAACGATAATAGGTTTTGTCTATTGTTTAAGTTTTTTTATACGTATGGTTTAAAAAAATGATACATGGTTCTTTAACCATATAATAATGATTTATGAATCATGCGATGTTTGGTTTTGTGTAACGTTCAAGTTCGTTTTTGCATATGGTTTTAAAACAATGATATATGGTCATGAACCATAAAAATTTAAGGACCATAAAGATTAAAAGTATAGTTTAAAAATCAGTTTAATTTGATTCATGAAATACACTTCTCACATTTTTGAATCATACAGCAAAGTGCGTATGATTTCGATTATCTAGTAGTTTGATGACAACACATATGGTTTAATAAATAAATAAATTTTTGGTTCATGAACCTCGTTACATAATTTTATGGATCCCGACAAACATACTTTGCTAATATCAAGAGCTTTCCATTTTTTTCTGCCTAAAGGTTGTTTCTTGGATTTGTCATGTTATGCAATTAAGTTTAACAACTGAGAAATCAAAATCTACTTTTGTTTACAAATCAAAAGACGAAGACGACGAATATACACAAAGTGTAGTTTGCGACTTATCTGTCTACAGACGACATTCCCAGATGTCGACGTCATCCGTTTTTTGAGATTTATTGTGGATGTCGCGATCGGCGCTTTGCAGCTTCGATTTTTGGTCCCTAAACAAATCTGAATGATTTAGGTCGAATGATCTGAAATGCTTCAATTCGTGCCAAATCAGCCGCTGACCTTCATTATCTTGATTTTTTGTTTTTAAATACCCATATAAATTTATTTTGAATATATTTATTCTTAAATATGCAGTATATTAACTGCTCAGATCTCCCAAGATCTGGTTGTCGATCTTGATAATCCGATGATCTATTTTCTTTATATTTTATAATGAACACTTTACACAGGATCTTTACTTATATAAAAGATTAAATTTCTTTCAATTCAGAGTTCAGTTCGTATCAAATTTAAAATGAAAAATGTATACCATGTACGCTTCATAATTATTTATCATATAGGAAAAGGTTCTAGGATGACATATATATTTTAGTAGGACGGAAGGACTTGATCTCGACCATTGATTTCTACTAATTCAACAGTTGATATTGATAGCCGTCAATCACCAACCACCCGTGTTTTTTGCAAAATAACCGCCTAATTTAATTACAAATTAACTTTAATCTCAACCGTTGATTTGATTGAATCAATGACTAAGATCGACAACCAGATTTTAACCCTTATCATATATAATTAATTATGATGGCAAAACGTGACATTAGATTAATACGGAGTAGTCTTTTATCTACGTCATCCATTTCATTTAAGAAACAAAAATCAATTAATTAAATTATTTGGTTGTATTAGTTGCCGACCCATCAAGTTACACTTCGTCCAATTATTGCGTTCAAAATACTTATGACACGCAAAAGGCCATGTCCTTTTTAGAACACACGTGTGTTGTCTTGTCGGGTAGTCAAGCTTACAACCTAACTTTAAAACATAGACATGGATTAATATATTCTAATCAGAGTTTTGTTTTAAAAATTTAATTTGAAGCCGTTCTTCTAGAAAATCCAAAAATGACAAAGGTTGGAACTTGGAAGACGTCCAAACCCTTAGGTTGGGAAACCGAATAAGCAATAAATAGTTTCTTGAATAAAATAAAATATTCAATTTTTCTAGTAACAAATTTTCTATGTTAGACCATTGACTGATTGTAGTAGTTTATGCAGTATTTTGACATTTCACGTGACTCATGAATCCATCGATGTGTCAAATCGGCTGCCATGAAACTAAATAGTTTTCTAACTTAAATTGTCGCCAATTATCAGAGTCATAACTTGAAGGAATGGACCACTTACATATAATATAATTGTGCCAAAATGTGTCACTATTAGCACTAACTAAATAGTACTCCGTAAATAGTTATTGTGAATAATAAAACACCAATTGTTGCTACAGTCTGTGGCTAGAGATGCCTCCTTAAATTTAAGCTTTAAAATATATTTTAAAAGCTTGAAATGTATTTATTAGGGTACTAATCCATGTGAGCAATTCGAAAGGTGGCACAAGAATACATGTAAATCTAATTGTTTACAACATTCAAATCTTCTGAACGTATTAACAAGGATTAAACATTAATCAAGTATGTAATTTATGATTAGGTATACATGAAATGAATTAAGAATTATCACTTGATCTTGACATATACTCTATATTAATTCTAGGTTCAGATCATTAATGTCCAACATCTAGCAATAAAAATAATGATAGTGTTTAATGGAAATTTTTAAACCATCTTTAGACTAATGATAATTACCATAGCTTATTAGGAGTTAGTTAACTGACACAACTTGTCTCTCTTAATAAGCTGTTGAGTATTTTATATTATTAAGAACAGTAAAATCAGATAATTAAAATGACTTGGATATGTATTTGTGTTTCGAATATGGTGATATGCACAGTTATTTTTTCCGCATCAAAATATTGTCTTTGAATAAAATATATACGATGTTTTTTTCTGAAAAAATGATTTCAAAGACACAGATTAAGGAATCGAAAATATACTGAAAAACGAACCATTTTGTGACTTTGACATCCATTTTTTCCCTCTGCAAATAAAAGAGAAAATTAAGCTCAGAGCATATGGCTTCAAAACCAAGCAATACAGATATACAATACAGGTATCGATTGATAATTAGAGACCACATTTATATAAAAATAACAAAGAAAGGCTAGGAACCCGAAACAAGGTTTGACCATCCTATTTGTGGATTATTTTGCATGGGTCTTTCTGACAAACCATGACTCCAATAATATAGAGCATGCAGGGTGTAGACACTACCCTGGAAATTAGGTCCATGTGTCTGTTTAAGAGTGCCTCGATATCCAGGGACAGCTCCCTCTAGATGGGGATGGGTCTCTTGCCTCTTGGGACATGACACACTCTTCGAATATTTCTACTCACGTTGTCTGTACTTATCGTTCAGTTAAAACAATTACTGTTTTGAGCATGTGATGAACTCTTCGTTTTCATATCATCCATTACAGCGGGTTTAGTTTCAATTTATCTAAACTCTTCTAGGGTTTGTTTTCACATCATGTTTGAGCTACTAGCTAAATTAGTGAGATAATTAAACTTGTCTTATATTTGTAGATTATAATTCCATCACATTGCTATTAATCATTTTTGGCATCCATCAAATTTAGAAATATTCTATCTACCATACGATACAACTGAGATGTTCCGACTAGATTCCACCTCAGTTCAAGTTACTTTATTTCAAAATTTGCTAAGTATATAATATAATTTTGCATCTATTTCGATCAATTTAATTAAACCCTAAACTCTAAACGGCTAAACTAAGGCAATAAAAGTGGTAAACGTACACTAGGGTTTTCTCAAATAATGGAGTAAGTACTTCTATTAACTAGATCATTCAGAATGACAAAATTACCCTTAGTTGGCGGCACACAATTCCTGATACACACAATCACAAAACCGTTAAGTGGCCGTTGATGGCAACAGAAGTTTTTGCCACTTGTAAAAATCTGTATGGGAAACCGCAACCCTGATCAACCAATAAGAAACCTTGGAGACTACACTACGTTGTACAGTTATTGCGACGTGTACACATCCGTTAGATTTCGTTGACCTGTTTATGGATCCCGACTCGAAGATCTTGAGTTTTCTCATCCAATCAAAATTTTTCTTTATTGTAAAATAATGATAAAGTCAGTACAAATTAGTTCATCTAACACAATGCAAAACTAGCTTATAATTTATAAATAATTTTTTTGTAGTGAATACGCTGCTGAGCTGCTCCAAAGTACGTTTCTAATGGATTTAATTTAGATCCGGAAATGTACATTTATAATATTAGAACTTCTTTAAGGGTCATGCTCATCCTTCTTTGTATTTGCCACGATTCGGGCTTTTCGAATCTTTTTAAATAAAGTGCTGGCACCGTCCAGTTTTTTTTTTTTTTTAAAAAAAACTTCTTTAATGATGATTTTATTCCATTAAATATTTAGAAAAGGGTTCTATTCACGAGAATGGAGCACTTAACATAGTAAACTAAAATAATATTTTTTGGAAAAAAGTTGCCAAACGATTATATATATTTTTATAGAATAAGGTTCGTGATGCATGATCTCGATTGTTAATTACTAATAATTTAACGGATGAGATATAATTCAAAATAAAATTGCCAAACTCAACCGATAAGATTTTTTGCAAATTCACTGTCAATTTAGAAAAAAATCAACTTTAATCTTAACCATTTAATTATCAAAATTCACGATTGAAATTAAATTCTTCCAAAATACTCAATGTCCATCTTGAACTCAAATAATTTTTTATAATTCAATAAAAAAAACTAATCTCATTTTAGAAAATAATAAATTAAATAAATTTCAAAAGTACATCAATTGAAATTTACATATTAACATCTGCTCCTATAACACTCCAATATTATTGAGGGGAAACACAATAGTTGTTATTCAAAGTGTACGGAGTGAACTCATGATTGACCGTAATAGTCTGCAAAATCTGCCAACCAAGTACGACTAAAAATGCAATATTATTGATCATAACATTATACTCTCAATCTTTTTACCTATAAATAAAACCTCTCCCTCTACTTTTTCACACAAATCTTTCAACAGTTGTATTTTGCATTCAGCACTTTCAACAAAACAGAACACTCTGTTCTTCCTCTGCATCCTCTCCTGCACCTTGATCTTTTCCTTTCACATCTGAACCAAAACCTTCCCAGTCTCTTCAGGTATGTTTAATTCAAGCGACTGGGTGTCTTTTGGTTTTTGAAACTAACCATAAATCTAAAAGATCTGATATAATTTCAATGGTTGGATGGAACTTGGATGCAGTGATGACGAAACAGAAAATGGTTGTGCCTGAAACAGAGTCCGATATCGACATGGCCGTCTCAAAGTCAGCTAATGTAACCGTCTCAACACAAAAGCCTCCATCTGGTCGAACCGGGCTAATCACCATTTCAAGAAATAAACATGTTAAGAACACTGATTCAAACAATAGAATCAGCTCATGGGTGGATTCCATGAGAGCCTCATCTCCAACACATCCTCAGTCCGCCATGTTCGCATCGTCCCCAACTACTGATCACACCTCATGGAAAGTGAGTAGAAAAACACATCAAGCGACTTTACAAAAAGCCAGAAATAAAAGAAAACATGTTCTTGGACTTTGTATCTAATGTTGAGTTGCATTGAAACAGAATGATCATCCATCAGCCCTAGACATGTTTGAGCATATCATAAGTGCATCAAAAGGGAAGAAGATTGTGATGTTCCTGGACTATGATGGCACCCTTTCTCCTATCGTCGATGACCCTGATCGAGCTTTCATGTCTGATGCAGTATGGTTTCATTCTTTCAATCAAACCGAATCAATTTGCATTTTGAATAATTTTTTGTTAGTCCAAAAATTCCATTAACAAACAAATACGTTTGTCTTGATGAATCTTCAGATGAGAGACACAGTGAGACAACTTGCTAGACACTTTCCCACAGCTATTGTCACTGGAAGATGTCTCGAAAAGGTCCATAATATCGATAATTTAATAAAATTTAAGTTTTTGGCTGTTCGGGATTTTGTATCTTAATCTTTATCCGATGTGCAGGTTTATGGATTTGTAAAGCTAGCAGAGTTGTACTACGCCGGAAGCCATGGGATGGACATTAAGGGGCCAACGAAAGGGCCAAAATGCGATAAGAGCAGCATTATGTTCCAACCTGCATCTGAGTTTATTCCAATGATTGATCAATCTTACAAGGCCTTGGTTGAAAAGACTAAATCAATTCCTGGAGCTACCGTCGAGCATAACAAGTTCTGTGTCTCAGTTCACTTTCGTCGAGTGGACGAAAAGGTAAATATTACAAAAAATGTTAAATCACATTACAAAAGATATTCTTTGTGTGTTTTTTTCATATATTCAGTTATTCACTGTATGATCATGTTTAGAAATTTAAATTAGTTCTAAAGAGGATATCTTTCTGCAGAGATGGAGTGAAATTGCATACTGTGTAAGGACAGTTTTGAAGGACTATCCGAAGCTAAGGTTGTCCCAAGGCAGGAAGGTACGTGATTCTGAATTTGCGGACAAGCCTCATATCAGATCTTTCAGGTTCTCAAGGAAAATCCAAACAAGATTTCTGATGTTTTTATAAAACATTTATTCCAGGTTTTAGAAATCCGACCAAGCATCGAATGGGACAAAGGGAAAGCTCTTGAGTTTTTGTTAGAGTCACTTGGTGAGTTCATCTGCTCATTTCATTTTTCTGATCTGGAAATGAAGAAATACATTTCTAAGATGAAATGTTTTTTTCTAATTTAGGGTATTCGAACTGTGCCGATGTTTTTCCTGTTTACATTGGCGATGATCGAACAGATGAAGATGCGTTTAAGGTATAAAAAACACAAATATTGATTCATATGGATTCATTCAGTTTGTTTTGAATCTTCATATTCATATTTCTATAAATTATATTCACGTGCTGTTCCTATGTTTTCAACTTTAGATTTTACGTAAAAATGGACAAGGAATAGGGATTTTAGTATCAAAATCTTCCAAGGAGACTTGTGCAACTTACTCTTTGCAAGACCCATCTGAGGTGATGACCTTCCTGCAACGGCTAGTAGGGTGGAAGCGAAAGTCATCAAGGCCAACTTTAGGATTTAGATTCAGAATCGTATATTATGATCAATTGTATAACTCGGGTATTTGATCAGTAATCCATAGTATTTGTATATGCATGAATGTATATAGTGAAGAAGATCATCTAGTGATGAAGGCCATCTAATATATTAGATCATGATTGCTCCTAAATACATAGTACTGTGTAACCATGGCTATTGTTGTATATGCAGAGCCGGTTTAAACTGTTTGGATCGTAGATGAAAGCACTTGCTTTGCCTTCATTCGGTTGATGGCGCTTGCTGGGTTGAGACTTTTAGGGCATGTGGATGTGCAGTTTTTGATGGTTCTGCATCGATAGAGTTTTTGTTCTTTATCGGTCAGGGCTTGCAATCTCTCATTAGTGTAGTCATCCCGGGTGTCGGACACCCATCTATAGGCATGAAGCAATGCTGCTGGTCCAAGAAACTCTTCAGGATTCCACCAATATGAAGGACATGAAGTACTACAACAAGCACAAAGTATGCACTCATATAACCCATCCAGCTTCTTACGATCCTCCGGTGATTGCCTATACTCCTTCCCATCTTCCGCTGGCTGCCTTTTCTTTAACCAAGGCTCAATACTCCTAACACAAATCATTCCACAACTTATCATCACAACTAAAACTTCATCGAATCTCATGTAGGCATAATGTCACAATTTCTAGCGATGAAATCACATATATGAATTAGTACGTCGACATACTTGTATGCTGGTAGAAGTTTGTGAGATCAACTACAAGGTCTTTGATAACAAACATGTGCGGCAATGGAGTTATATAAGTAGGCTTGGAAACATCCGAATCTATCGGTTTCAAACACGCCACTGTATTTGTCCCGTCAATGTTCATCGAGCATGACCCACATATCCCTTCTCTACATGACCTTCTGTAACTCAGCCCTGAGTCATGCTCAGATTTTATCTTTTGCAGTGCATCCAAAACCTCCACACATAATTATATCAACCCATCAAAATCTGACTCGATCAACCTCAAAATTAAGCGACTCTGCTTCATTTTTAGTTAAAAGAAAAACCCTAATTATAGCAAATGATGATTTATCAAAGTTGAAACTCACCATGGGGCCGCAGGTGGACAGATCGATAAAATAGGATTGAAGAAACGGCTTTGTTGACGGAAGGTCAGGATTCCAACGGTAGATTTTGAACTCCTTTATTAGTTTTTTTGAACTAAACTCTGAAGCTCTCACAGCTTCCACCGCTGCTTCGGCATGCTCTGCTGCCTTCGGATGACCTTGAAGAATTGGAAACGTGCTTTCAGCGAAGATATTTTTGATATACCCAACCAGTTTGTTAGCTTGCTGAAACTCCGCTGGAGGATGTTTTTCTTGAACGACATGGTTTTGTCACCGCTTTGTTCTGTTTCGAGACAGAGCAATGTTTGGTTATGAATAGGAGGTTCGATGCTGAGTCAGCATGCAGTCATTACACGTGGCTGTAAGAGAAGTGGACAGGTGGCTTCTTAAATGTAAAAGTCAATGTCAAAGGTCGTCAATTATTTTTCGAAAGAAATTAACTATTAACAATTATTGACGTCATTAAACTGCGTCGTTTCAAAACGTTTCTAATTCAATCTCTCTCAGTTCTCCATTCCTATTTTATCTACATTAATCGCGCCGAGAATATTCAGACTACAGATTTCACAGCAAATCAGAATCCGCCACGTGGACTACAGTCAAAGCAAAACACGACTACTACATCTTCATTCCTACGAACAGAAAGAAAGTCAAACACCTGTATTCTCGCGCTCCGAACACAAACGATGCGTTCCATACCGTCGGACAAGCTGACCCTGATCCTCGTCAACCTTGCCGGCATAATGGAGCGAGCCGATGAGTCGCTCCTTCCAGGAGTCTACAAAGAAGTTGGAGCGGCTCTTCACACGGATCCGACAGGACTCGGGTCGTTGACTCTGTACCGGTCCATTGTCCAATCTGCTTGCTATCCGCTCGCTGCTTACTTATCTATACGACACAATCGTGCCCACGTCATCGCTTTGGGTGCCTTCTTATGGGCCGCCGCTACTTTCCTTACTGCGTTTTCCAACACTTTTTTTCAGGTACTGAATCTCAAATTCCGTTTTTTCGATCCGGTCGAAATGCGTTGGTTTAGGTTAAAGTTTCGATCTGGGTAATGTTGGATTGGGGTTTCGTAATGATTCATGCTGTTGATTTGGGTTTTGACCGTTTGATGGTGTCTAGTGATGAATTTGGTTACGTGATTTAGGGGTTTGACTAGCGTTGCCTTTGTTGACTCTTGTTGACTGATTTCCGTTCTATTTTTCCGTTTAGGTTGTCAATAATAATTTTGCTCTTGTTATGATATTTTGTTTGGAAATGGGTTTTTGTCAATTATGCAGGTCGCAGTTTCGAGGGGTTTGAATGGGATTGGCCTTGCTATAGTCACCCTGCGATTCAATCACTGATAGCTGATTCTACTGATGACAGCAACCGTGGTGTGGCGTTTGGATGGTTGCAGCTAACGGGGAATTTCGGGTCTATTCTTGGAGGTCTGTGTGCTGTGCTTTTAGCTTCAACTTCATTTATGGGTATAGCTGGATGGAGAATAGCATTCCACTTGGTTGGACTAATTAGTGTCATAGTTGGGTTATTAGTAGCTTTGTTCGCTAAAGATCCGCGCTTTGATAAAGAAAACAAGCCAAGGCATGAGATCCCCAATTTATCATTTTCTGATGACGTGAAGAATCTAGTAAATGAAGCTAAGTATGTTCTTAAGATACCATCTTTTCAAATCTTTGTTGCACAAGGTGTGTCGGGGTCATTCCCTTGGTCTGCATTGTCCTTTGCGCCAATGTGGTTTGAACTTATGGGGTTTTCGAATAAGAAGACTGCAGCGTTAATGACTGTTTTTACGGTGGCTGGTTCTGTTGGGGGGCTTTTTGGTGGTAAGATGGGTGATGTTCTTGCCAAACGTCATCCAAATGCAGGAAGGATTATTTTGTCGCAGATTAGCTCATTCCTAGCTATTCCGTTAGCAGCCATTTTGCTGTTGGGGTTGCCTGATGATCCTTCCACCGGTCTCTCCCATGGCCTAGTTTTGTGCATAATGGGGCTAACCATAACATGGAATGCTTCTGCAACAAACAAGTGAGTTTAGTAATTCATATTAATTTTAGAAATTCATATGCGTGACGTAAATATTCGTTCGGTCTGAGGCATGTAACAAGTTTTTCTCCTATGCAGCCCAATATTTGCAGAGATAGTGCCTGAGAGGTCGCGGACAAGCATCTATGCACTGGACAGATCATTCGAGTCAATACTATCCTCATTTGCCCCACCAGTTGTTGGATTACTAGCCCAACATATGTATGGATACAAACCAGCTCCTCCAGGATCCTCCATTGCTTCAGAAACTGAAAAAGATCGAGAAAATGCAGCATCACTTGCCAAGGCGCTGTATACTGCAATGGGCATCCCATTTGCACTATGTTGCTTCATTTACTCATTCTTGTACAGGACATACCCAAGGGATAGAGACCGTGCAAGGATGCTAGCTTTGGTTGACTCTGAAATGGAGGACTTAGAGAGCCTTAATTTGAGCTCCAAGGAAAATCAATCTTCTTGGATTTCTGAACTAAAGCCAAACAGCATTAGCAATACAGTAGACAGAACAATAACAGTTTTGAAGCAGAAAATAGCGACAAGAAATCTCTACTAGCCCTTTCCGCAGACTCTGCACATTTTGGAAAATGAGTTCTTGAACGCCTGTTTATGGAAATTCTTTGATCATATATGAAGATTTTCATACTCCACGGCAATACACCATTGTACAGCTTACATGTTTTGAGGGATAAATAATTGATATCTTATGCTTATGTTTTTAATTCTTTTTGACAAATGCGAAGTATATTTTGAGCATTACAATTCCGTTCAAACTCCGGTTGCACGACCCGTGCGTGTGTTTAAAGATGACACAAACAAAACCCATGTTGGGTAACGTCATGAGTTGCATCACACGGTACAAATTGCATCATCAGTTAGCAAATGCACCCTTGCAAAGACCCTTATTCGAAAGGCCTAGTTGGGCAGCAAGGGATGAACCTGATCACGGATTTATGAATTGCTTTGAATGTGTGTTTTAGGGCTGTCATATGTTAACTTTTCCAACTGCAATTCTGTGTTCAAAGCTGCTGAATCTCCCCGTGACAACCTTTGGAGCATACTCCAATTGAATTCCTCCTAGCCAGTCAAATAGATACCCAAATGTCTGTCTGCGCACGTATGTTATAATTACACATGCATGGCTTACGAGCTTTGTATAAATACATCAACCTCGGAAAAGGTCATAAATCACAATCACGCAAATATCTCAAACTTTCATTTTCAACACATTGTAAACATTTTCCATACAGCTAGCTAATGGTGTCACTGGAAGCGTTAGCAATGGCGGGCGTGGGATGGGATGAGTACGGAAAGAGCATTGAGGAATGGGAGCGGGAGGACTTGGATGAACAAACTCCGGATCATTTACTAGCTGAAGATGATGATGATGAAGAAGGACAGGATCAATATAAAAATGCTGATAATGCTAAGGATACATTAAAATGTGTCACAGAGGTTGGGAACTTATGCAAGTTGGGAAATGATCTCGAGGAAGATATACTCGAATCGCTTAACCATTGGAGCTCCGACCGAGGTTGTTTGGTGGTTCTGAAAATGGAGTTGAAGATGAAGATAGAGATGATCATTCGAAATTTGGAGAGGCTTAAATGAATACTTTCCGAACCTTAATATCATTTGTTAATTCTTATTTTTTAATTAATGTTTTTGTTAATAAATTCCATTTCAGTAGTCCTAAATTTTTACTTTCTACCTTTGCAAAAGAAATCATATGAAAAAGAAATCCAATATATGATGCCCAAGCCCAATGTCAGACCATTTGGCTCACTTTTTCTACCAGATCAAGTTTTGACAACAGCCAAATAAAACAGCTATCACACTTAGCTAATTATTTATTCCTTAAAACTAAGTAAAAATAAAAACTTTCTGTTAAAGAAAAAGACATTAAGGACACATATGAGACTACACTATTTGTATTTTCTAGCCGACTAAACTTCGTATATGAGACTAGACTATTTTGATTTACAATTATTAATTTGAAGCTTATGTAATGAGTAGAGTAAAGTTCAAGAAGGATAACTAAATATATATGAGATCGCAGAACATGATCTCGATTGTTGATTATTAATAATCCAACGTCGGATTTTCAAGGACAACTAAATATATGTGAGACCGCTAGGGTTTTTTACAAACTCAACCGTTCATTTAATAATAATCAACTTTAATCTCAATCGTCGGATTTTCTAAATCAACGACTGAAATTAAATCCTTCCGTCTCATATATATTTAATGTCGCCTTAGAACTCAACCCTTCGTGAGTATATTAAAAAATTAATTGTAAACACACCGTTAATGGGAGAGATTTTGACCTTACTCAATTGCGTTACCTCTCCACTCGAAAGAAATGTTTTTGTTAACAGTTTGTGCATATCAAACAACAACAACGCTATCGAAAACAAAATAACAACGAGAGTTGGACGTATCTGCTGCATTATTAACATCACATATGAGTTATGTCTCCCTGTTAGGACCGTAATTAGTTATACCTCTCGAGGTCTAGGAACTGTTAGGGATCTAAACCAAGTTTGCAGGTTCAAGTACCTCAGAAATAATACGCAGCGGAATATGTCCAAAGATTCTTTATTAATCTAAAGATCGTCCAAATACCTACAATATTCGTACACAGTAGCGGTATTGCTAACTATTACCCGAAGTTGCCTAGCTTGATGATCCCGGATCAACAACCACAACTTCACAGACAAATCCCTCAGGTTCCGAACCATCAACTTCGTCTCCTCCGGTGAGCTTTCCTTAGCAAATCAGCAACTCAATGCCTAGTGAGTAATATCTGATTGCACATCCTCAAAACTCTTTGGAATTCGCAGCGTTGTTCGATGTGTGAATGACCCTTTATATAGGAGGGTAACAATCATATTCAAACCTTCCAAATCTGCTCTAACAAACTTTCAAATCTGATCTTGTCGCAGCTGCTAGTTTGATTTGGTTTCGGCTTAGTTTCGTTCAAGTCCTCCCGCATTTGACACAGGTTCTTGTCCCTCCTCGGTATCTGCCAGGTACATGTACCTGCACACCCTCAGCTCAGGTATCAGTCGAGTGTTGTCATCATCAAAACCCACTGGGATACATATTCTAACAATTTCTCAATTTTTGATAATGACAAATACCTAGGCAACAAGAATCATAACAATGCACATTTTACCTCATACGCATACTCATCCTCCCAAGGAATCAACATGGAAACAATTCCCTCTAAGCCCCTGCACGGACTTGCAACAAGTATCAGGTACAGATACCTGACATGATTCCTCATGGATAGATACCCTGCTCACTCATTTCCTCCTTTTGGCATCTAAACAAGGGTTAGGCAGATAACCATTGATATTGTAGATCATATCAGCCATCATGCAATAAAATTAAAGCACAAAACACATACTTCAAAATTAATCTCAAAAAGTCGAGGGTGCATGGAAGGGTAACATAACATAGTTTTTAAAACAACAAAAGGATTTTGCTGGTAGCACTACTACAGATTATGTTTATAACAGCGCTTTTTTTTGCCCTTTAACAGCGCTTCTTGAAGTGCTGTTGAAACGAGTGCTGTTGTAAATAACTGATTTATTACAGTGCTTTTTTAGAAAAAGCACTGTTGTTTATGAAAGTTTTTAACAGCGCTTAAAAATAAATAAGCGCTGTTATATATGACAATTATTGACACCGCTTAAAAATAAGCGCTGTTAAAAAAGTAAACTTATAACAGCGTTTAAACATAAAGCGCTGTTGTATAATTAAAAATTTAAATAATTGGAAAATAAAAATAATAAAAATAATTGGAAAATATAAAACATACAACAACGCCTTTTTATATTTGAGCACTGTTGTATGTTAACTACTTTTACAGCATTTTTATTATTTAAGCGCTGTAAAATATGATTATTTTAAAAAAAATAAATCGCTATTATTAAGAATTTCTTTCTTTTACAGCGTTCAAATAAAAGTGCTGTTAAATATTTTGCAACAAGATATTTATTATAATATTTTCGGAGATTAGAAAAAATGGTTTTTGAAATTTAATAATAATTAAAACCGCTTTAAAGGCAATAAATTTTATTTAAATTGTAATATTGCAATGAAATTAAAATCGATTTTAACTTTCGATTTTTTACTAACATAATCAAACAAAAAATTATGGACCAAAACCCTAGCCTTCGTGCTGAATTTTTCTTAGTGCTCGTCTTGAATTTGTCACATTACCCTCGACATTATCACAAAATTCGACAAATCTGCAAGAAAATAATTTGACACAAAAATTTCAATGTAAAGTTTGATATATATAGAAAGATTGTAGCCGGAAGTTTGGGCGCGTAATTAAAAATTCCGAAATTTTAAATATCGAATGTGGACTGTTAGATTATTTTAAGCAACGATTGGGATTAAAATCTGTGTGAAACTGAGTCGACCAATCACGTCATTTCTCTCTTTAACAGCGCTTAAAATATATAAACGATGTTAAAGATTTTTTTTTAAAGGAAATCAAATTAAAAAACTTCAACAGCGCTTATCATGTTTAAGCGCTGTCGTATACTATTTGATTTGTTGTTTTCTTCAGAATTTATTGATTTTTAAAAAACAAATTTAGTTGAAAATTTGATTTATGAAGCTAATAACTCATTTACTTCAAAAATAATTATTGACTTGCATTTTTGTTGTGTTTTGATTAATGAAAAGTATAGTTGATCAAAAATGTACATTGTTCAACCTATTGCTTAGTAAAGAGACACAGTACAAATTTTTAAATGACAACGATTTCAAATGCTTATATATGTTCTCATGATATTTTAATAAATTGATTGTTACTTATTGAGTTTTTTTAACTTAACAACAACCTGTAAAATATATTACCTAATTTTTAAAACTTAAAAAATGTCTTTTACAGCGCTTTTACAAGGAATAAGCGCTGTAATATATACATTTTTTCGATTTAAAATTATTAAATTTAAATTTACAGCGTTTATTTTAATTTAAACGCTGTTAAAAGTAATTATTTTATTATTAATTTTAATATATATTACAGCATTTATTTATTTAAACGCTGTTATAATTAGGGTTTTGATTAAGGGTTAGGGTTCGGGGTTAGGGTTCGGGGTTCAGGGTTCGGGGTTCAGGGTTTAGAATCCTAATTACAACAGCGCTTATTTTAAATTAAACGTTGTTAAAAGTAATTATTTTATTATTAATTTTAATATCTTTTACAACGTTTATTTATTTAAACGCTGTTATAATTAGGGTTCGGATTAAGGGTTAGGGTTTAGGGTTCAGGGTTTAGAACCCTAATTATGACAACGATTATTTTAAATTAAACGCTATTACAAATCAATTTATTATTTGAAACGATGTTATAAACATGATAAATTAGTCATAATATATACACCTCCAAACACAATAGTTGCCAACATCACTTGGACAAAATATTACCATCCCTCTCAAGCGTACATGCCATCCCTCCCAAGCATGCATGTCATCCCTCCCAATCATACATGTCATCCCTCCCAAGCATATATGCCATCCCTCCCAAGCGTACAATGCATTTAGCAATCAGATAAAAATTACCATATCCAACTAAACTTCAAAATCAACTGCCTAACAATAATAACTAAGTTTCCTTATATAGGGAAACAACAAAACTCTAAAACAAATATAATAAAATATTCGAAAATAATAGAAAAATACTAAAAATTCGAAATAAAATAGTAAACGATCGAAAATGCCCATAAAACAGCATATATCACGAGCGAAGCTCATAATTCCTGACGGGCTCGTCGTTCTCTTCGAAACGAGGTATTATGGGCCCAACTCTGACACTGGGAGCTCAAAAACTGCTAAAATGTACCTCTAACGTGCACCTGTTTGGGTGATCCATTTTGTTCCAAAACTCAGGCGCTTTAATAAGTTAAAAACCAGAGCATTAAAAACCACATGACAAGTGCACATACGTGTCGCAATCTGGTGCGTTCAAAAAATGCAATCAACGGATGCAAGAGAGGATCCACGAGTCCACCAAATTGGATGGATCCACATGATACAACCTCTATGTATGAATGATAACAAAAGGTCCAAAAGAAATCGAGAAATTAAGAGAGGAAATATAATCTTACTGAATGCTTATCAGATGGTGCGAGAAGGAGAGGCCATAACAATAAGAGGGTTCTTCTTATGAACAGACAAACCGGATGTCTCCTCAATATCCAAGTCCTCCCCTCTTTGTCCATCAGGCAACGACCAATCAAAACTTAGTAGAAGAGTGGCCAGAACAAGTTCCATAATAGCTTTAGCAAAACTACACCAGGGCACCACCCTCTCCTACCACCTCCAAATGGCATGACTCATGTGCCCTAGTTTCACTTTCACAAGCCCCAGCATCCAAGTATCTCTCTGGTTTGAACTCATCTGGCTCCTCCCAACGTGTTGCATCTCTTCCTAATGGCTGATACATTTATGAAGACTCTTGTGTGTGCTGGTATTGTATAGCCACTGAGCATAACGGCTTGGCTCGATATTCTAGGCATGAGAGGAATGGGAGGATGCATGCGTAGGGTTTCTTTTATCACTGCTTTCAAGTAGTACATATTTTGTATGTCATCTCTTGTTACTGATCCCTTGTGATCTCTCACGATGACCCTGATTTCCTCTTGTCCTGTAGTCATGATCTTCGGATTCTTGACCAGCTCGGTCATTGCCCATTCGAGAGCTGCGTACGTCGTATCACTTCCACCAGCAAACATATCCTAAAAGAGCAAGTTACAAAACAGGTTAGGGTTTAGACTATAGACTTTAGATAGCTGAGAGACATGCAATTGTGAATGTCAACTTACGGCAAGAATGGCTTTCATGTTGGTTCTGGCTATGGTAACGTCAGCGATTCCTGATTCCTGTTGATTTTCTGAAAGCACATCAAGCAAATCCATCTGGTAATGGTGCTCAATCCGACCCTCGTTACTTCTAGTAGCCATTTGAATGCAAGTAAAGATACTATAATGATGGAAACGACAAGAAAATGACTGGAGATCGCAGTGTACAGAAAAACAACTTGAAAGTCCATGTTGGATATGAAGTCGGGTGTATATTATTATAAGATCTGCGCCTTTGGAATTGTATATATAGATTTACAGATTTTCTCAACAGCTAGTGATTTTAACAAAGTTAGCCAACTTGGCCAGTTGAATTTTCTTGCTGACATATCAAAGAAAAACACGCAGGTCAAACCTGGAGTACGTTTCGGCTATAATTTGTTGTCACTACACCATTTTACCCCTTATGCAACGCTAGAAAATTTGTTGTCTATAGTCTAAAAACGTGGCTTAAAATGAAACGCAACGAGCTGTCGTCGCATAAGTGGACGTCGCTTAACCTCCGTTGCATCGATGTTATGCAACATGACCATTTTTGTGCACGTGGCATAAAATATCACTTACGAGACAAACATACTATGGTCGCAAGAAAAATGTGGCGTAAGCCTAATTTATGCAACACCCAGTTTCTAGTACTATGAAACACCAATTTTTTATTATTTTACAAAACGGCAACTTATGCAACCTCATTCTGTGATTTATGCAACAACAATTTTACGTCTTATAAACTCTAACTAATCTACTAATTTACTTATTAAACCTGTTAACTTGATCTGTTCAACTCAGTTCTATGAACCCTGAATACACATTCCAAAAACAAAGTTCCATACATCAAAAAGTACAACCTGAATTCACAATTTCAGAATTCAAAAGTGTAGTTCAAAGGACACAGTTAGGGGACACGGTTAGGGGCACAACTTGCGCCTCCACTTGCGCAACGGGCACCAGCAGGGGAAGCAGCAGCGGCTTCGTTCACTTGAATGTGCTCCTCTAATGCCTTGAACCGAGATTCCCATTTCTCCTCCAATGCTTTGAGCTTAGCAGCAGCCTCTTCTCGTTCTTTGGCTTGGATTTCTTTTGTCCTTTCGAGCTCATCTTGAAGTTCTCGGTATGCCTTGAATCGTGCGTGAGAAGTACCTTCAGGCAGTGGAGGTCGGCTCAAGTTCCTTGCTAGTCTCCTCTTTCTCTTGTTTTTGCCAGTTGCTTCTTCAATCAATCTGATTTGCTCTTCCATAGACATAGGCTCCTCGACATGGTCGATATCACTATCATGACTATCACGCAGCTCATCCATTTTTTCTTTAAGTTTTTCCTGCATTTAGTCAAGCATATATGTTATTTAGACTATTATTTCTACACAAGAAGAATATCGCAACAAACAGATGCGATCAAACAAAAAACAGTACGTAAAGAACATGTTTTACAAACTATCAGCAAAGTTACAAACAAGACAACAACGTTTCAGACAGTTTTTATTTCCACCAAAGTTTCTGACAACACCAAATGGACAGCAAATTTTTAGACAAAGTTTACCAAACTTACAGCATGTTAGAAACAAGGCAGCAACATCAAATGGACAGCAACATCAAATGGACAGCAACATCAAACTTACAACAAACTTTACCAAAGTTTTCACAAAAATATCAGCAAATTGTAAACAAAATTCATCAAATACATAGGCATGTTAGCAAAATTCATCAAACATATAGGCGGCGCAACATGTTAACTAAATTCATCAAACAAATAGGCAGCATATTAGCAAATTGTAAGCAAAATACATACTTGTGATGCATCATACTAAATCTAAACAAAAACTAAACAAACACTAAACAAAAACTAAACAAAAACTAAACAAAAACCAAACCACATGCTTTGAAAACATATGAAGACTATCTAATTTGGAATAACATTGATAAGAACAATAATGGGTAACCCAAAGAGTTACCCCAATATCCGAAATGAAGCATAGATAAGTTAAAATGCATTACCGCTATTTTTGCTCCATTAGCATCTTGTTCATAAACCTTTTGGATTGTGGCAACATAGGCTGCCTTGTTTCCGGTCTTCATGTATTCCCTCGCTCTTTGTTCGTATGGCTTTTTACCCGAGTGATGGTTGACAAGATTGGTGCTGTTTCTTGAGGATTGGTTTACGCTGCTTTTTCCCTGGAAAAGAAAACAGATTAGCAAATTTAAAGTGAAACCAAATACAAGAGACACTATACTTAAAAAAATAAAATCATTCACATATACATGAGATATTAAACAGATTAGAAAAGAAAAAAGATTGATAGGACCTGAAATTCTGGGTCGTTGAAGTGGTTGACAAGCCATTCCCACTCGTCACGCCTATCTTTAAACTCCAGCGGAACACTAGGACCATATTTCAGATAGTGAGAACTACATGCTGACTTCCAAGATCTATAACGATCAGCTGCTTTGCCAAGGATGTACGCTTCGAGCCACTTATCTTCTTTATTTACCTCGAAAAAAGTCTAAAATATGGTTATTAAAGGTAGATAATAAAGTAAGTAATGTATAAATGTGAAATTACTTACCGAAATGTGCCTGATAACTATATTCCAGTTATCTTCTCCAATATCCCCAAAGCTGACTGCTTTCATTGGCAACAACGACTTTACAACGCTGCCAATCTTATGAACCAGCAACACTCTCCATTTATCCGGGATCAGCTCACCCTTCAGGTCCTTGTTGCAGCTTTAAACGATGTCCGAGTTGCTGAACTTCAGCTTCCAACTTAGCACAAGTCACTATTCCACGGGTTTTTTTTGACCCATTACCGTCACCTAATAACAAGAAATCAACTTGAAAAATTTAGCAAGATAAATTTTAGCAACTAGTAAAATTATAATACCAAATTTAAATACAAGACAACAAACAATAATACAACGTTTTACCTTTTTTGCAGCGTATGCTGAGTAGTGGTTCATCACCTTCATTTGACGTATCAACATTAGCTTGGTTTGCATTACTGCACCGCTGAGTTGCACTTGCGGCTGGTACATCTACAACGGACAGTGGTGGTGGACGGGACTGCCCGTGGGACTGAGAACAGTGAGACTCCGCTTGAGACTGAGAACGGCGGGACTCCGCTTGAGACTGAGAACGGTGAGGCTGAGCTCGGGTTTGGGTATGATATGATGGTAAAGACTGATATGCTGAGCTTTGGTTTGACACTTCAGGATTCTGATCAGAGTTTTCTGAGGGTGGAGGCAGGGGTCTTTGTGGACTGGGAGGTCTAACCGGCAGGGGGTAGTTAGCGGACTAGGGGGTCTTTCTGGAGGCTGGGTGTTTGATGGACTGGGGGATCTTGCTGGCTGCAGGGTGGTCGGCGGGCTGGGGGGTCTTGCTGGCTCTTGGGAGTTCGGTGGACTTGGAGGACGAACAGAGGGTTTCCTTTTGAGGGCCTTAGGTCGAAAGGGTGGTTTTGTTGGCCGGAAAGGTACAGGCTCGCTCGGATCAGCGAAAACGGCTTCGCCTATTATTTCATCTTCGCTCGAATCTGGTAGGTCAATCTGTATGGGAGATGATGGTGGTAAAGGGATCCTCCATGCAGTCATCCGCTGAGACTTCCTCCTTCTAGTTGGGATAGCCGGCGCCTTCTTCTTAGCTTTTGACGGACTAACCACCAGTCGCCGCTTCGCACTTTTCTCGCGAAGGATCTCCTCCAAGTTGCGATGCTTCTGGCGGTCACAATTTAGGGGTGGTCGCTTCGGCGGCATGGCGGGCGGATAAAGGGCTGTTGGATGTGGAAAGGGCGGTTGGATGTGGAAAGGGCTGCATCGGCTGGATGGAAGGGTGCGGCTGGATGGAAAGGGTTATGTTTGCGCTAGGGTTTCCAAATTGCACTTTACCCCCTATTTTTCCAAAAGCGTCTGATTGTTTCCAAATAGCACTTGCCCCCTATTTTTCCAAATTCCCTCCAATGTGAAAACCAAATTATCAGCGGGGGAGTTTTGGCTCTAGCTCAAAATTCCACTAACTTTTCATACACTTGATCAAAACAACCAAACATATGTAACATGAATTCATCAAAGTTTTTAACATGTTAATTAACGAAAATTGAAACATTGTTTGATAGGTTGTGATCATTCATCAACATGATCTAAATAATAATCACCATCATCATCAACCTCTAAACCATTCTCATCACAATCTTCTTCTTCACTTGGATTGTTAAATGCTTCATTATCTTGATCTTCATCATCTTGATCTTCATCATCTTGATCTTCATCATCTTGATCATTGTCAACTTGAGGTAAATAACCCAAATCAACATATAAACTCGCAATGGGAACTTGTGGAATGTTCATAGGAGAATCTTCTTGATAAGCATTCACAACTTGATTCGTAATAGCATTGTCATCGCGTGCAAGGGAACTTGCATTATACATTCCTCGATGTGAAACAATGTTCACCACCTTCCAAGTGTCACCCATATTAGGATCATCAATGTAGAATACTTGTCTAACGGTAGATGCAAGACAAAATGGCGAATCCTCGTACCAAGATGTGCTTGTGTCTAATGACAAAAGTCCATGATCAACTTTACGGTTCCTTCCTTTTGATTTATACCATCTACATTTAAACACAACAACTGACACCCCTCCGGGATATTTAAGCTCAATAACATCTTCAAGAATACCGTAATATGCATCGTCATCCGTTTGAACCATTACACCACTATTTTGAGTCTTGTGAATGTCCCGATCCTCAATAATATATTTCACACCATTGACGTCACAACGTGAGTAACAACTATGAGCATGAGGTGGTCTATCCCTAAATTCAACTCCACTTTTGAATCTAGCAGATTTCTTTCTCCATTCATGATTTCTCGGGAGCCATCTACGATGGCCTTGATATGACATCCTTTTCGATGAGTGGGTAGCATCAACCCCATCCAAACACAATGGACAAGCTTTATATCCTTTGTTTGGACACCTCCCAACATGCCTAAACCGGGAAAATCACTAATAGTCCATAAAACAGCAGCTCGCATAACAAATGACGATCCTGAATGTCGATCAAATGTCCTCTGCCCACTATTCCACAAAACATTCAACTCATCAATAAGTGGTCTCATGAAAACATTCAAACACTTTCCTGGAGATTTGGGTCCCGAAATTAACATTGCAAGAATGTTAAATTCTTTTCGCATACACATAGATGGTGGCAAATTGTACGGTACCACAATGATAGGCCATGTACTGTGAGAAGTACCAGATAATCCAAATGGATTAAAACCATCAGTCGCTATTCCAAGACGCACATTTCTGATTTCATTAGCAAATTCTGGAAATCTATTATTGAAATTTTTCCATTCATCTCCATCTGCCGGATGTTTAAGATCATCATCCCCTTCACCCACCAATTTCTCTGCGTGCCATCGCATTTCTTTTGCAACATGTGGTGACATGTACAGTCGTTGTAATCTGGGAGTTAGTGGAAAGTACCGTACAATCTTCTTTGGAATTCTTCCCTTTGTCTCACTGTAATTATATCGAGGCTCATCACAAACTGGACAACAATCAAGATCACTGAATTCTTTGTAATATAGTACACAACCATATTCACAAGCATGAATAATCTCATAATTCAGACCCAAATTCTTCAAAACCTTCTTTACGTCCCGATAGGATCCTGGATAATTATTTTCCCGAGGTAGTATACCTTTGCAAATTCGTAAATGTCTATCAAAACTTTTGTCTGACCATTGACTTTCAACCTTCACTTGTATTCCTTCTAATATAGTTTTCAATACCGTTATTTCACTACCAACATAAATTGGTTTTTGACCTTCGGCCAAAAGTTTGCAATACTTTTCATATGCGATCTTGTCTTCTTCTTCAACACTATCACCTTGAAATCCAAAGGGGAATGCATCATTTATAATTTCCATTTCCACATTTGTGTTGTAATCAAGTCCATTGACCTTTCACAACTTGTTTGACCATGATCTTCACCAATTTGTTCAATCTCGCCATGAAATGTCCAAGACATATAACCCCGCATCATGCCATTCATGATCAAATGATCTCGCATTTCACTCAATGTGACCCAACGTCCATGGTTTCTACATTGTCGACATGGACAACAGTGTGTTGGCACATTCTTGTTTACTCTAACGAACTCAATAAAACGTTCCACACCTTCAAAGTAGCGTACATCTACTCTTGATAAAAGCATCCAACTTTTATCCATAATATATATGCTCAACCTTGCAAAATAAAACAATCGTGGTGGAGTTGAACAATAAATCATCCATAAAATATTCATAAAACATCCATAATATAAAAGCAACCAAATTATAAATCTAACTCAACCTTGCAAAATACAACATTTACATCAACCAATAATTAACTTAGACGCATAAAATTGAACAATCTCCTAATAAAAAATACAAAGTTATCATCACCCACAAATTCAAAACAACTTTGAACATTTCTAACTCCAAAAAATTAACTCACTTGTAATAATTTGTACACACATTGATCTTACCTTAAAATTTCGAAGTAAACAACGTATTATGGTCGAAATTTGAAGTTGAGAAGCTGGAATTCGTGGTGGAGTTAATGGGATGTATGAGCAGAGGCGAGCGGATGCGAGCAGAGGCTTCGGGAGCGGAGGATCAGATCAGTAGAAAGTGTAAGAAACGTACAAATTTTGGTGAGTTACCATTAAATGCAAGTTTCAATTTTATGCGACAAAGTACTTTATGCCACAACCATATTCGTTGCATCGATCGGAATTCACACCAACCAAAATTCATTACGCTGAAGTCCGTACAAATTCGTAAATTGCTTTTGACTTTTCAACGGAGATCCGACGTGGACTACTTTATGCAACGGAATTTTAATGTGGCTTTAGGTAACGTGGCATAAGATGTTATCTGGTACATTTTTAATTTTCTGTATTTTGTTATTTACAACATTTTTCAACATACGCAACGCAATATAAATGGTTGTATTAGTTCTTGTTGCATAAGTAACAATATGCGACACATTTTTTATGCAACAACTTGTTTTCGTCGCATAAAACCGATGCAACATATATTTAATCCGACGAAATGTTGAATTTGTTGCATAAGGGGTAAAATGGTGTAGTGTGTCTAACACGTCTCGGCTTTCTTTGGTTTCATTTTGAAATACTAAAAGTTTATTCAGCTATTCAATGTTCATCAAACATTCCAATATTTCGTATAACTATTTGAATTAATTCAGCAAATTAAGAGTAACTTAAGGTTGACAATTTGACGTATATCAACTCATGATTGGGATTTGTAACATTGGTTAGGGTTTATAGGGCCGAAACATTTGACCCAGTATAATTTTTTTGATTGAACCCAGTATAATTTTGATTGTTGATCAGTTGAGCCCATTTAGACTTAGACCTGATTAAACAAATATCCACTAGGGTTTCAACTCAAATCATTAAAATATTTAATTATTTCAAATCAGATATCAATTGTAGACTTTGGTTGATATTTAATAATTAAAATATTTTTTATGTTCACTGCATGACTTATGATGATCTACTGATCTAGTTCACCAGAAACGAATCTACATCCACAGATGAATAAAAGGTTTTCAGTTTCAACTAGTTTTATATATAAAATGTGAAACAGCCGTCTAAATAGGAAGATCATGTAAATAAAACATATGACAAAAGTCAACCTAGCTAGGGATTAATATGTGAAAGAAGATGCAACAACAGCAGTACTTGTACAACTCTGAAAAGTTCAAGATGCAACAAACAGCAGTACTTGTACAACTCTGAAAAAAGTTGTAAGGTTTCAATTCAAATGCACAAAGAGATTTATAGTTGACGTATTGCTACAAATTTCAGCAGGGTATGACGGATTATTTTGTTGTGACGGAATCCAAATACGCGTGATTGACTAGTAACAGAATTGTAACATTACGTTACAGAGCCGTCACAAGTTTTTGACCTTTTGCAACACATTTAAAACGCATGTCCAGATTGTATAAATTTGGTATAGATAACTAACACATCTTTCTTTGGATTCGACTCAAGGTCACCTAGGTTTTGTATATTGTTTGACTCGCATGATTAGTGTTTCATGAATACGCCCTAAAACCGCGCATTAAATTGAGAGGATAATGTACGCATGTAGAATTAAGGAGAAATAGGGAGAAATAGGGAGGATTTTTCATTATTATTATTCTTACATCCAACATCATTATACATTTAAGTACAAAGAGATAACTTTATAAAAAAAGTATTGAAAATCTCAAATGTCAAATGTCATCCAACCTAATAAACAACATTTATAACAAAGGTAAATTAGTTAAATTTGTCATTGGTGCATGCAACATTTTACATTAAAAACATAACTCGCACTACAACTTTCATATATGAGAGACAATATATACTATTTCGATTTATAATTATTAATTTTGTACTTAACTGCAAAATAAATCAAGTTTTCATAATGAACGGTTGAGATTGTGTCTCACTGTCTTACAATAACTTACCTATCCTCCTTGATCTTTACTCTATTAATTAAATATTTATAAACAGACCGTTAATGGGAGAGATTTTGACCTTACTCAGTTGTTGTGCATATCAAATAACAACAACGAGAGTTGGACGTACCTTCTGCATTATTAACATCACTTATGTGTTATGTCTCCTCCTCCCCACCATCATTAATATCGACAAATGCTCAAGTACAATTATTGAAGGGAACCGTTGAAGAAATTCATGCACGAGTTTTAATTTCTCAAATCTCACGGCAACCACAACTTCACCAGAAAATCAAAGAATGACGAGTACCGTGCAAATCAAGGCAAGATAATTGGAGTATTGGGGACCTGCAGGTCAGTTGGGTCTTGGAGATTTCCAACCTGGCAAGTCTAAAGTGATTTGTAAATGCATTGATGTGCGTAAAAATAATAATCGGCTGGATTTGGGTTGTCCGTTGTCGACAAGAGAGAACTGTATAGAAGAACGTGGTGAGGGACCGAATCACCAATAGATCATTTTAACCATTTTATTGTGGTATCATCTTCGTCAAACGTTATGGCCAGTATGTGAACTGGACGTAGTATATGGGAGTTAGGGTTTTGTTTACTGTGATTTTGCTTTCTTTAGGAATTTTAGGGTTTGTTTTAGTAGTGTAGTGCAAAAAAGAGAGCTGAGTTGACGAGAGAACAATTGTTATAAGTGTCAACTACTAGAGTCACAGTGCAACATTGACGTTCACCTATGAGAAAATTACACTTGTACATTTAGATGCTTAGAGCTTCTCCAATGGTGCTAGCTAAAATCTTTATGTAAAATATATTATAATAATAGTTATGTATAATTTCGTGATATGCACATGACAAGTGCAATGACGTGGTGCATTCTGCTGCATTGAAAAAATGCAATTATTGGATGCAAGAGAGGATTCATGAATCCACCAAAATAAATGGATCCACGTGATATAATCCCTGCTTATATATCCTTATGCTTTTCTTATTTCCATTTTGCCTCGTTATATTTGGCCATCACCAAATGTTTAACTTAATGTTGAGAACTGATAATGCTAATAGGAGAAATTACTATGTATTTAATCCCTGAATCTAGTTGCTAAAATATACCTGTCTGTATTTCCATTTTTTGTCTCATTATCTGCTTTTGGTCATCAAGAAATGTTTGCTCGCTGCCTCTGGTGAGAACACCCATAGAAAGATTTTACCAATCTACCTTTCAGTAGTTATGTATACACTATTGCAAAGTATCCATTGCAATGTTGAAATGTAACTCTATCAGTATCATGTTACATGTTTGAAGTCATGTCATTTACGACACCAGAAACCCAGTCTAACAATCAACAGACAACAGGTGATGTTTGGCCCCCATGTGAACAGATGGAAATTACTCCCTCCGTCTCTACTTTTCATTTTGGATGTCCCCTTATGTTTGTCCATTTTTTTCATTCTTCATCACATATTCTATTTTTTACTAGTATATATATTAATCACTTATTCTCAACCAAATATTATATATTTTCTTTATATCTTAATTACCGTGCATTTTGTGTTTTTGGACAAACAAAATGGGACGGAGAGAGTACTATACAAACCACCCATCTCAATAATGATAATGTTAACTTGTACCTAATTGCATTAGAGTAAGTGGTTAAAGCAAGGTTTTAGAGTCCAATTCTGATGGCCTTTTGCAGAGCAATATTGGTAGAATATATAATAAAAAATAAAATAAAACCCATAACGCTAGTTTTTAAGTCACTGGTTATTGCTAGCAAGCTGTTTGTTACCCACAAAAGTTTCACATTCAAGTCTCAACATGTCCAATAATGCAATAATACAAAACGTCAATTGTGGTATCATTTCTATCAAAATATCTCAAACATTTATGGATATATACACACCCGCACATCCACACATCAAGACTTAACCAGCACTCTGAAATTTTACGGGGACCATGGAGCCAAGACCTCACGCAGTCCTCGTCCCATTTCCAGCCCAAGGCCATGTAACACCTTTCATGAAGATAGCCAAGCTTCTATATGCACGCGGCTTTCACATCACCTTCGTCAACAACCACCACAACCACAACCGTATCATCCGCACACGTGGTCCTGAAGCTGTAGCTGGACTTTCTGACTTCCAGTTTGAGTCTATATCTGATGGAATGCCTCCTTCAAACCCTGATGCCACTCAAGAGCTTAATGAGCTTTGTGTCGCGGTGCATGAGAACTGTTTGGAACCCTTTAGGGAATTGCTTTCTAAGCTCAACTCCAAGAAGGATGTTCCTCCTGTTTCATGCATAGTGACTGATGGTATCATGACGTTTGGAATGGTGGCTGGAAAGGAAATAGGTGTTCCTGTGGCTGCCATATGGACTGCATCCATTTGTGGTCTCATGGGATACTTGACCTACCCGGAACTTGCTAGGAGAGGAATTATCCCATTAAGAGGTATGTAAGTGATTAAAAAAGTATTTATTAATGTTGACTCATCCAAATGATAGAGCCAAGCATTTTCATTATATAAATTTGGATGCATCTGATCATGTTTCATTGTACAAAGTGTAGACTGGAGTGACTTGACGAATGGGTATTTGGACACACCATTGGATTGTGTGCTCGGCACGGAAAAAGTTCCTGGAGGTGTGAGGCTGAGAGAGATAGCCACCTTCTGCCGCATCCTTGATTTAGAAGAGCCTACATTCAAGAGTTTGAGTGCAGAGACACAAAACTGTTTGAAGGCAGATGCTTTGCTATTCAACACTTTTGAGGAGTTGGAGGATGATATGATAGAAGCCCTAGCAATTCCTAGGTCAAAAGTTTATCCTATTGGCCCCTTGAACCTTTTGGCACAGAATGTTACTCAAAGCCCTCTTGACATAATGAAGTCATCCAGCTTGTGGACTGAAAACACTGAGTGCTTAAAGTGGCTGGACCAGCAAAAGCACCAGAGTGTTGTGTATATCAACTTTGGTAGCATTGCAGTTATGACTCAAGAGAATTTTCTTGAGTTTTGCTGGGGGCTAGCTAACTGTGGATACCCTTTTTTGTGGGTTTTAAGGTCTGATCTAATAATGGGTAAGCCGCCTATATTGCCGGAAGGGTTTGAGGAACTGACGAAAGACCGAGCATTTTTCACTACATGGTGTCCACAACAAAAGGTCCTTGAACACCCATCTGTTGGTGTGTTTTTGACTCATGCAGGATGGAACTCGACGTTAGAAGTGATAAGTGCTGGAATGCCAGTGATATGTTGGGCAGTGCATGGGGACCAGCCGATGAATGTCAAATACATTAAGTCTGTTTGGGGTAATGGATTGGATCTTGATCCAAATGTGACTAGGGAGGAGATTGTGATACAAGTGAAGGAGATGTTGGCAGGGGAGAAAGGGAAGGAAGTAAGGAAGAAAGCCTTGGAGTGGAAGGAAAAGGCCCATAAGGCTACTAGTGAAGGTGGCTCATCTTACAAGCATTTTGATCGACTGGTCAATGAGTTCTTGCTAAAGAAAACTTGATCATATTGGTGACAGTAATGGTGTTGATGCTTCATCTTTGAGCTTACATTTCTCGATAACATTTTATATTTGTAAGAGTTTGGAATAAAATTGCAAGTTTGGACAGCCTACATTGTCACCACCATCGCCACGAATGCTGTCTGCTTTATCAAGTAATCCGAGCCCATTCATCTGAAGCCCATGACCATTCTAGTCAAAGCGGCCCAACATCCGTATAAAAATCAAACCCAAGTTATCAACCAACACAACAAAATCATGACCGCAAAATGTTAACATCGATAAATTCAATACAGTTATAGTATTTGTTTGTTTTCTTAATTCTGAATCTCAAATAATCAAAAAAGGTTCAATTAAATATTGGAATAAATATTGAAATGTCGAGATGCTAATTAAAATTTAGAAAATGGCTTTGATTTTTAATGTGTTTGAAAAAGGTTAACAAAGTTTGTGAGGAAAAAAAATCCATGCAAAACACGTCAATTCAACAGTCAAAACACTTGAAAACAACTACACTCACTCTCGTCTCTTTGCACTGCATGGCTCTGTCAGGCTCTGCCCAATTGCGACCGTTTGGCCAAATCAATCGTTCTCACCTCTGCGATCCTCCATGAATGTTCACAATCACAGTTACAGCTTCAGTTCATCACTGTATTGAATTCACATATGTGAACAGACCCTATTCGGACTGATGTATGACGACACATCGAAAAACTAGGGATGAATACTGGTGCTAAAGGAAACAGAACACTCTGTTTTCAGGGATTGAAGAAGTGATTATTGCATAGGCATTTCCAAGCAAGAGGCTTGTAAGGGGAATATCTGTTACCAGGCATATCGTAGAAGTCCATAAGATATGGAGTGGAGGAGGGTCTGAGACTGTGACTGACCCTCGGCAATGTCGGGACTTGGACTGCGAAACAGGGGTGGCATTCGTTGCACTTGCTGTGGCAGCTTGGTGGTGTCGAACCCAGTCTTGCTTTCTCAACAGTTTCCAAACCCTAGACCAAACAGAAATTCACAATGTCAGTAAGGTTCAAGAATCGAAAACCCTAAACAGACGAATGGTTAAAGACCCATAAAAGAGTTTCTTCAAACCTTGGAGGAGAAAGAAGAGCATGGAGATTTTTGGAGTTGGGCAAGGGCAATGATGATGAGTGTGAGAAAGCAAAGATGATTCATGGCGACGCATAAGAGTCTCACCAGATTGAATTGCAAGATTTATCGACTCCAGAGCCTAATGCAAGTGTGCTTCTTATAGCTTTCTTGAGGTTAAAGATCTGACTTGGGAGCATGGAGAGAAGATCCGAGAATGATGTCAGTGGGGTGTGAGAGAGGTGGATAGACTAGGATAGAGCAGAGAGTCTTTTGTTGGGGCTTGTAAGTGGCAGTGTCTTGTGATGAAAGGGGGAAGAAGACAGAAAAAAGTTGTTTGCTCTGCTTTTTGAATTGTTTACAACTGGTTTTGCCAAATAACAGTCTCTAAATATACTAAACAATTTAGCATTTGTAAGGAGGGAAAGTATCATGTGAAACCCCCACCTTTTTATGAATTCATGGATTCCTCTTTGCATTTGTTGATTGCATTTACTGTTTGCATTTTGGACGCACCAGATTGTGCCAGCGCATTAATGAACATGTGCAACTCACGTGTGCATTTGTCATGTGCAACTCACATGTGCATTTCAAAAATGCAAACACGTGGCACAATCTGATGCACACAAAAAATGCAATCAACGGTGATGAAAGGGGATCCATGGAAAGAGAGGGGGTTCCACATGATACTTCCCCTTTGTAAGTAAGCAGAGTTGCGAATTCAAGAAGGGCGATCAAGATGGATACCTGGCATGGAAAACAGTTGAAGCCACTGATAGCCTTGATAGACTCTTGCTCAGCTCTCACTCTTGAAGCTTTTGGTACTCGGCACCCTCTCACTTGATAACTTTCATAAGAACTTACCATTAGTCTCTTAGCACAACCTGGTTATTCACTGTACACGTTCCTGGTTATTAATCCATAATCTCCACAAGAACAAATATCAGAATTCTAAAAATGAAATGCACCTCATAAATGTTGGTAAGTATGATTTTGAAAGTAAAAAATATGCGAGTAATTATCAGTATTTGCATCGCAACTATTGACTGTGCATCACAAATATGGACCTTGTAGAGCATGTTCAAACTTCTAACAAAGGGTCCACAAAATGCTAAGGTGCATTTAATCACATGGCATCACAAACAACTTGAGAATATACTTTTTACAAACCTTAGGGAATGCGAATGGGGAAGCCTATCACAGGACCAAAAATGTGAAATCTGAATCACCCCATAATAACTCCACTCAGTAAAATCTTCATCGCCCATGCTTTCTGAAGGAAGTCTTAGCTCCGGTACTTCATAAAGAAGAGGCTCTTGTTAAAGTTCTCATCCTGAAGTAGCTCTACAGCAGTAGCATGCATCTGTATATTCTAACACTGTAGTTTCTTTATGATGCCTATTACGTTAGGTAGACCAGTCGGGCAGGCAAGCTGTGATTGCAATTGGATCATCCACCGTTGATAACGAAATTGATTTGAAGACGGGAAATTGTACAAATTCGGGTCATGGGTCCTCTGTAAAATTACTCAAAACATTATATATTTTGCTAATCTGATCAATATCTGATGTTCCATGGAAAACCCGCACCAAGCTAAAAAACTCAGCAAAAATGCACCCTAGATCCCAGAGGCTATTTTTAACCATAACTTGTTGTCCCATAAGGTAACTCAGGACCCTTGTACCAGCGAGTCCCAACAAAATATGTGAATGCACCATCCCCATCATTCTGACCACTAACATGAAACATAAGCCAAATCAGGATCAGAGGCATCAAAAGAATCTTCTTCCATGTCACTTGTCACACATGTTGCAAGGCCTGATGTTAAACCGTAATTAAAGTTAAAATGCTTTCAAACTCATCTGTAAATTATCGTTCAGACAATGCACATGCTCTTTTCTGTTTGCGGGTTCATGCTCCAAATTTCCATTGGTTCCATTAGTAAATTTTTGCATATTGGGAGAACTGCGTGATCCCTCATATCAGTATCTTGACTACTGATGTTTGTTCACGATACAGTAAGCTGACTCCAAAACTATCCTTGCATCAAAAGAATTGGCACATCATAACTCAATATTTTAAACAGTTCCCTTAACTCAAAAGGTCAACTTCAAAGTCAACTATCACATCATTCCAAACTTAATAACCCTAAAGAACAGATTTTATGTAAAAGACGAATTCTTACACAGCATAAGCTACATTTTCCTCCATACCAACTTTTAGTTTAACAGATTCTTAAAAATAAGTCTAAAGCATAAAAATATGGCCACATATTAAGAATCACAAAATCAAGCAAATACAAAACAATACTAACAAACGAAGGGCATCCAGAATAATGCAACTGTGGATATCATACCTGGCCAAAATCAGCAATTTTAAGTACTAAATCATCCGAAATCAACAGATTGGAATGTTTCAAAGCCTTGTGAATAATAACACGCCGATGTAACTCATATCTTGCAAAATCTGAATCATCCGCCTCTTAATTTCCCCAACACTTATCCAAACCTTTCGATTCTTCTTAGAGCATGTACATCCATGCAAAATATAAGACTTTCCGAAAATCTCTCAAATCAAAGCATAAAATGTAGCTGAAGTCTATCATAGAATCTCCCAAATCAAAGCATAGAATCTCCCAAATCTCTCAAAATAGGAGGACTTCCTCTACATTTTATGGCGAGATTGTCGTATTTCTTATTTGAGGAAGTTACATGCTCTTAGCCTCTTTAATAACCGCCCATAAATCAGTTTCTCAAATATTCCAAAACCAACGGCGTGTCATGTCCATCCCTCCAAAAATACTCGTGTCTAACGAAGACATTCAGAGTACCGCTGCATTCAAAGTCTACAGCGCCTCCATCTCCCAAGACACTGATTGATAGTCGTGTATCTCCCAGAGAGCAACCATTAAACCATCAGAAATTAAGTTTACCTATAAAATGCAATAAAGATGAAACATATCAATTTCAGTTTAAATAACATTTAAGAAGTAAATCTTTTCTATTACACTAGGAGCACATAATAATCCGAGCTGCCGTGTAAAAAACAATAACGAAAAATGGCTAAATACCAACTGTTTTTTTCTAAATTTCATCAACACAAAAAAATCTTTCAAAAGAGTTTTAGCTGACTAACAATTGCGCATCAACCAAGCGCGGAGATTTTAAGACCAAGCAGCCAGTTGATTTCACTAATCAGTTAATCTACCACAACCAAATCAAACCCAAATCTTATGCCCTAATATCGAATCCAGAATCAAAAGAATACAAAAAGTATCCAAATTAATAAAACAGAAAGTGCGGTCACATAGCTAAAAACACCAAATCTAAGTTTGATTCACCAGCGAACGTTAATCCTTACCTGAAACTGAAACGAAGATCTCCGGAGCTACGACGAGAACGTTTCTTTGAAGCCGGTGAAACTGAATGTGCTGATTTTAAAATCGGGGTCGAATGAATCAAGCCGGAGAGTCGGTCGGTCCAATTATTCTGAACCGAAATGATCGAACATCGAGTAAAGTAGTAGACTCAGCGTCCCCGGCCTTCCCGCTATCAAAGACTCACGTGAGACTCACGTGCAGGCTCCTCGCACTATTCCAAAAACCTTGGTTATAGAAAAACCCTAATCTCGGGAACCCTCATCTTCAGAACATTTCTTTAATCTAAATATCGATGGAGCTCTGCACCGGCCACAGTTTGCATCATCGATGTCCGACCGCCTTTAATCTCCGTCCTGTCACACTCCGTCGCTCGCTCTCGCCGACGTTGATTCAGACTGCGCCGTGTCTCGTTAAATCAGGTACCGATTGTATTGTTTCGGAGCTACGTTTGCTGCTTCGTTAGATTGAAGTTGAATTTTATTATTTGGTGTATGGCTTTGTTTGCAGTTTCGATGCTAGTGACGCTTGACTGTTTAAACTCTGCAAATTTGGATCGAATTAGTATCAAGTATGCGATTGTGATTGTTTTGTAATGAACGAGTGGTCAAGTGAGTTGAGAGTTTATTTTATTGTATTTAATCATTTGAAACTTGACGCGCAAATTTTGTACGTAAGCTAATTGATATGTATTATTTTATTATTTCCGCGCATGTTTGATCATTGGAAATCTGGATTAATGCACTTCTACTATGCAGTTCTACTTGAACAATGTGTTTTTTTTGTTTACTCTCAGAATTGAGGTTGAGGAAATTTTCATTGAGAGCAACATCTGAGGAAAAATCCTACGGCAACACCGAGTATGCTCAAGAAACGCAAGATGTTGGCATAAGTTTTAAAGATGCTTCCGCTGTTGAAATGATCACCCAAGTGGATGTCGAGAAACCTGAAATGGTGACCGAAGAATATGCCCCCGAGGAGCAATCTGCAACATTTGAGTTGCTGGACAAACTGGAGGAAAAGGTGATCTTTGTACACTGAGAACTTTAATAAATTTGGATATGTCAAAAATATTGTGTAAGCGTGCCCTGTTAAATAGTAGTGATGGATTTATTTTTCGGATTCCTCTCATGGCGCTTGATTTGTCATATGGGAGTATTCTCTAAGAAATGTTGTCTTAGTCTTCTCATATGCTTGTGCATCTGCCTTTTGGTATTGTATTCCATGTAATCATTTACATGGAAAGTATGCATCTCTTTAACTGTATTCTTTATTACCTGGCTCAGTTTTCCTTGCAATTTAATCTGCTGTCTCGTTGCCATTAATCTTACTATTAGTATTTCAATGGTAGAAATTGCATAGTTTCTATTTCTATTCTTGTTTTTCGATATTATCTGGTTTGAGTTCATTATGTTTACTGGACTGCGTGGTTTGACAGATTGACACTGACAGTACAATTCCAATCTTGCTATATAGTGGAGGGGCCATAGTTTCTATATGGCTAGCTTCCGCAGTTGTAGGAGCCATTGATGGTATTCCAGTGGTGAGCTAACTAAGCAATATCCAGTGCAATTGTCTTTTAATCTCAAATTTTTTGTGGCTCACTCATTATTATTTATGCCAGTTTCCCAAGTTAATGCAAGTCGTTGGAATTGCATACACTGTCTGGTTTACTTCCCGTTATCTGATTTTCAAGGTATTTAAAGCAAATTGAATGATGCATAAACGGTTTTCAACAACCTCCTGAATAAAAGGTAGAGTACCTGATTTTATCTTCTTAATTTGTGCAGGAAAGTAGAGATGAGTTATCCACAAAAATTGCTGAACTCAAGCTAAAGATTCTTGGCTCTGAAAGGAATTGAAGTGATCAAATGCCATTTTTGTTTTTTCGTAGCGAGTACCTGGTAGATGATGTAGATTTTTTAATGTTTGCCATGGCGGTGCAATGTTACAATTGTTGGAAGCAACAGGCTTCATAACACATGTGTGCTGCTCTTATTCTAATAAGCCTCAGTTCTAGATTCCTTAAGATTTTTTATTAGTGTCACTGACAAATGTTTTAATTTGGATTGTTCATATTGCCCTAGTACCCAAGCACCAGTAGCAATGTAGAGTCTCGAGTTTTAACTCTCATAGAACAACCGCGAACATTAGTTAGTCCGCTGAGATGGAGAAACTATATTCAAAGATATAATGAAACTTTCCGGGACTGATGCTAGGAGGAAATAATCATAGAATGAATAGCAAGTAAACAATCATTCATAAGAGACTGATCGACTGGGTTGTATCACGACCATACCCTGACAAGTGACAAGAGTTGGTTTCCCATTTTCTATGATTCTTGTGATGAATAGAGAATGACCCAACGGACTGATCGATGTTTCCATAAACTCCACTGACTGGGTCACTTTCTGGATCTGAGAGTTGTCTTTTCATCTTTTAACATTTTTGTTCTACTGTTTAGGGATTACAGTGAAAGAGGTACGGAGTAAATAGAAGAGAGAGATAAGGAATAAATAAAGATACTACTCCTACTGTTTAGGGATTGTGTTTGATTTGTCTCAACTCTTTGAAAAAACATACTAGGAGGAGCTTGCAAATGTGGATGTCGGCAAGATTCTAAAAATATAGAATCAGACACGACACTTTATTTTATTTACATACTCCGTACAATGCATCCATTTCTCTGAATGTGTATTTTCCTACTTCTACATCAATATGTTATTTAAAATCAGTGGTATGTTAAATGCACTCAATAATCAACGTGAAATTAAAAAAAATTGTTTTTCATCATCATTAATCCATTTTAATCTTTAAATGAATAATAAAATTTTAATTATTCAAACAAATGGTTTTTTAATTTTCATCAACGAATTAGTTTTTATCATATACTCTCTCCGTCCTTATTTATAGTTGGTGTTGAGCATTTAGATTAAGAACATATGAAAAAACTGAATATGTGAAGATAATAAATGAAGAAAGCGAATAGTTGTGAGAGATGAATTGATAAAAAATGATTTGATTGATAATAAATGATGAAAGATGTTAAAAGTAATGTAATAAATGAGAAAAAAGAATGTTCATTATGAAAACGTTCACTATATTTTGGGACACCCAAAAAGAAAACGATCACTATTAATGAGGACAGAGGAGTATAAGTATACGGAATTATTTAAATAATCTTTTGTAAGGAAGTTTAACATAATTATATTTAGAGGTTATATCTTGTGGATCCATTTAATTTGGTAAACTCGTAAATTCTCTCTTGCACCTGTTAATTGCATTTTTTGGATGCACCAGATTGTGCCACTTAGTTGCATTTCTTATGTGCACATCACACGTGCAACTCACGTGCATCATCAATGCGTTGACACAATCTAGTGTGTTCAAAAAAGGCAATCGACGGGTACAAAAGGAATTCATGAATCCACCAAATTAATTGGATCCACATGATACATTTTTATTATATTTATTCTTCAAATTTAGCTCAATTGCCTGCTTGAATACTGTTGAAGCTCCCCCACTGTCCATGGCCTTCCTCTAACCATTTACTCTCTTCTCATCTCTCCAAAACCCAACTAGCTTACCCATCTCCGATCATCCACCTACCGGCAACCTCATTATCCACCCTCAGACGGTAGGCAAAACCCCTCTTTCTTAGATATATAAGCTCTAGGGTTTTTACATTTGCAAAGAAACCCAGGCCACCTTTTCCTTTTATCTAAATTTGGAAAAGTGCAGATATTTCACACTTGACACGTCTCAATATTTTGCCAATTACGCACATAACACACAGTTCTAAACCACAAGAACATTCCATTTATGTCTAATTTCAACTCTGTGTGGCTCAATTATGTCTTCAATTTATTATGTAATGTTATGTTATTTGATGCCCATTTTTACATGTTGGTTTATTCCATGGATTAGTATTTCACGAATGTGCCCTACAGGTTAGAGAGAGGAGCTAGGTTTGGAAAATGGCAAGGGAGAAGATTCAGATAAAGAAGATAGATAATGCCACGGCTAGACAAGTGACGTTTTCTAAGAGGAGAAGAGGTCTGTTCAAGAAGGCTGAAGAGCTGGCTGTTCTGTGTGATGCTGATGTTGGTTTGGTGGTGTTCTCCTCCACTGGGAAGTGCTTTGAGTACTCTAATTGCGGGTAGGAAGTCTGTATTCTTATCCCCATTTATCATGTGAAATTCGGACTTAAAGATTTAGGGTTTTGATTTATTGGGGGTATCAATCAGCATCACAGTGTCCATTGGTTCACATATAACACGATTGGGAACATCTGTATCGTTTATATCTCATTATTATTTGAAGCATAGAGCAGTTAAATTTAGCATCTAAGAGCTGGTGCATAGGTGTTTTCTGCACAGTTAAAGATTTAGCTGTTTAGGTCTTCCGCAAGAATAATTGCACATGTTTTGGTCTTCCGGCTTCTATGCATTCTTTAAGTTGGAAGAATTCATTTGGATGGTGCTGTGGCGAATATATATCGAATGCATTTTATGTTTTCTTGCAATGCTCCCCTGAATTTTACAGTCCCCCTTCATGTGTAGCAAGCAACAGATACTTGAAAGACATAATATGTTGTCGAAAAACCTGGAAAAATTACAGCAGCCTGCTCCTTCACTGGAACTACAGGTACACTATTGCAAATGTGTTCTAGCCACTTGTTTCTAACAAATTATATGGTGCTGTGCTCATGTCTGTATTATACTTGATATATCACCTTGCATGTTTGTCTATTTTAATACTCCAAAAAATGACATGTCAAACTAAGTTGCTACCCCTTGACCGAGCTTATATAGTTGGCGGAAGATATAAACTACACCAGGCTGGGTCAACAAGTGGCAGAGAACAGCCACATACTTAGGTACCCTGCTCAAACAATATTAACTTATAATATTTTATGGTTGATGGAACTTTCACCAGAAACGAAATCTTTAGCAGTTCAATATTGCAGGCGATTCAGGGGTGAGGATCTTGAAGGATTGAGCGTAGAAGAATTGCAGCAGCTAGAAAAGTCCCTAGAAATTGGATTGAGCCGCATAATTGAAACAAAGGCATGCTTCATTCAACTTTTTTCCAATTCCAACTAGTGTAACTAGAGCTGACTTTGATATAACAACCAATAATGTGTTGTTTTAATCTTAGGGCGGGAAGATTATGAGAGAGATTGACGAGCTTGAAAATAAGGTATACACTTGAGCTATATCGTAGTGTGCATGTGTTCCACATATTTTTTACGGCTCCTAAGTCCTAAATACAGTTCTGACTAAAAATGAATTGGATTTACAGGGACTACAATTGATGGAAGAGAACGAAGTCTTGCGACGACAAGTATGTATTTCCTACAAATACCAACATCTAACCGCATATCAAACATACCCAACTCGCATCTCCAACTCTTACATTTATTTCTCTACAGGTTGCTCAAATGCCAAATGACTATGTTCCTCAACGACTCAGTTCAGACAATAGAATGTACGAAGAAGGCAACTCATCTGAGTCGGTCACCAATTTCACCTCAGGAGGAGCTTCACAAGACTATGAAAGCTCCAATATCTCCCTTAGACTCGGGTTAGTATTCATTTCTACAATTTTTTCCCTCTTATGCAACTGCGATTCATTCATGGTTTCAGAACTTTGACCTTGCAGGTTGCCTTCCATGTAATAGTAGTGCTGCAGCCACAACTCCCAGTTCGGCCATCACCTTCTAGCTAGCTATGCAAAGACAATCATTTTATAACGTACAAGTAGTGCATATGTACGCATGTAAGTATTTGTATTTGTATTTGTATTTGTATTTGTATTTGTATTTGTATTTGTATTTGTATTTGTATTTGTATTTGTATTTGTATTTGTATTTGTATTTGTATTTGTATTTGTATTTGTATTTGTATTTGTATTTGTATGGTTGATGCAATTGTAATCTACACTCTAATTTGTATTGTGTCGTGTACGCTCGACCCAAGTCCGACGCTAGTTTTAATTTGCTTCATGTTGTATCATCAGATCAGCAATTACTAGTATTTTCACTAGTTAAGATCAAGAGATAGGTATATTTTTATATGACAGAAAAATATAATTTTAATCGTTAATTTAATTAATTTGATGATTGAGGATAAAGAATTAAGGAAGACAATCAATAATTTGTAAAATCGTAGGACATGATCTCAACTGTTAATTTCTAATCATTCAACGGATGAGATTCAAAATAAAAAAACATCCAAATTTAACCGCCATGTGTTTTTTGCAAATCTAACCGACAACTTTAATAAAAACTAACTTTAATCTCAATCGTCAGATTAATCAAATCAACGGTTGAAATTTTATCTTTCGTCTTACAAATATTTAATGTTCTTATAGAATTAACCGATGATTGAAATTGAAATTAATTATTAATTAAATTTAAAGATTGAATTTGCAAAAAATTATAAGAATTTGATGATTTCTTTTAATTAAATTTCATTCATTCTCCCACGTCTTATTAAAAATTACATGTATTTTTAAACTTACTCTTATAGGATATATGATACTCTCTCCGTCTCTTAATATTTGTCACTTTTCAATTTGAGGACCCTTTTAAATTCGTCTACTTTCCTTCGATATCAACCACATATTTTACTTTTTTATTCATATATTTATTTATCATTTATTCTTAAACACATATTTTATACTTTTTTTTATCTTAAAAACAGTGAATTTCATGTTCTTGGACAAATAAATGGAGAAATAGATGAGAAGAAACGACGCCGTTGTCACTGCTTCAAATACCAACGATCCTTGCGTTTCTGTCCACTTCACTCGCGCATCTCCTAAACCCCCAAATCAAAGCAAAGGCTCGGCGAGTATTCAACAAGCAGTCGACTACAGAGAAGAATCAAACGAGGTTTTCCTGCGTACCCCAAAATCGCCGGGAGATGATCGAACCATTAAGGTAAGCATTGACTTTTTTGTTGACTGGTTGAAGTGTTTAATAAATGCTTTGTTGTTGTTAGATTTGTTGATTTTGTAATGATATAATGTGATGGCATGCTTGCTTTGCTTAGATGTTTATTTCTACGGTCAACTCGATTATAGGAACAAATTTTGAACACATTTGATTGTACGATACGTGAATCGTGATCGTTTTATGTTAATGCGACACTAATTACAAAAATCATTCGTCCTGAATTAATGTGCATTTTCACATATATATATATATATATAATTAATTTTTGGTTATACACTATCGTAACAAACTCGATCAAATTGTAATAACTGATACTATGGGTCCACAAAAATGATTCTTTTTTGCAAATTTGGTTACTAATTTCAAGATTTCGCTTCTCGATTAGTCCATTCGATCTAATAGGAAGCAGTTGATCTGGATACTAACTAGGAGTATGCTGGGATGAGAAGTTGTTGGATCGTTACGGTTAGCTTGGTTCACTTCTCGACACTTGTGAACACGTCCTCAGTGGCGGAACCAGGGGGGGGGGAGCTGGGGGGTGGAGCCCCGGCGAGGAAATTTTTTTTTTTTTTTTACTAGGTATAATTTATCATAATTCGATTTGGAGCCCCGGGTAAAGTAATTATTTGAGCCCCTGCTGAAAAAATTATTAGAGCCTCGGCTAAAAAAATTATTTGAGCCCCCGCTAAAAAAATTATTTGAGCCCCCGCTAAATTTATAAGCTTTTGAGCCCCGGCGAATATTTCGTCCTGGTTCCGCCACTGCACGTCCTCTAGTGTGAACGTGTACTCAAGATCAAGTAGCACAGCGGAAATAAACAATAATAAGTAATAATAATAATGAAGTGAACAGTAGGTACGCGTACTCGATGATGTATAGTGGAAACCCGCACCTCAGTGCTAACAGGTGAAAACCACTACCTTCCCGGAGTCGACCGGAAAGGATTTCTCAGACAATTTTTATTGATTACTTTTATTCTTACCTAGTACAATTGTCTACACCTAGTAGAGCCAACAAACTCCCAAAGTCTGCCCGGAACTCAGTTGTAACAACTCTACGTCTAGCAACTCAAATCAACTACGAATTGTCCTACCAATACCGCTGTTGTACTAGCTATACGGAATCCACCACTCGCCTACTCTTGAGCGAAATATAGCCTCGAACAACCAACGATATCACACGACTTTATTTGCTCTTTCAATTGACCGACTTGTCTTGATGAAAGCTTTGAAGTCCTATTTATATGATCACCAAAAACCCTAGCCCTTGCTTCCTAAAATCTCTCCCTGCCATAAAAAGATAATAGCAAGATCAATAAATATAATAATATCTTTAAAAATCAGTTAGGGCAACTTAATCTTAAATATAATATAAAATATTATACTTAGAAATCGGTTAGTTAGGTAATAATTATCAAAAATATCTTCTAAATAATAAGATTTCTAAAATACAAAATATTTTAAAAACTTATTGGATATCAGAATATTTCTGAAATATTCTGCTGCCACGTCAGCACGCCCTCGTGCAGTCTGCGGACCCGTCCACAGACGATTTTTACCAAATCTGTTCTATTTCCAAATCCTCATATTTCCTAATCCTGCATTGTCATGGAATGTTAGCTAAGTGTTTTCAACATCAAAACTGAGAACGTGTTAAGGATACGTCCGTGTCAAGGAACACGTCCCCAACAGAAGTTCACACCAAATCTTTACTTTTAAAGCCTAATACAAAAACTTAGCATTTTAGATATGTAATCATTACCCGAAAACATGATAATATACGTCTTATTTTGGCATGTACCTAAATTGGTTATCTTCTTAAAATGAAATTAATCGTGATTAAAGATGATTCCTTGAAATGTCCACTGCATTGGAGACCCCCCACTTAGCATTTATGTTGTATGAAATCAGTAAAACTATTGACCTCTTTGGTGCCTAGAAATGTAATCCATTAGACTATTTTTAAGGATTGCATTAAACTCTAACCAGGTTCATTTGATTTTATCTCAAAAATGGACTTACTATTTTCTTTACATACCTTTAATGAATTATTTTCCAACAGTAATTAAATCACTGATTTCAGTCTGTAATAGACTATAATCAGTTCTTCGAATGTATTAGTTACATTCTTCCATTTTTCTTCCACGCTATCCGTAGAACTTAATGAGGTTACTGACATAGTATGATATCCTCGTGCTCTAATTAGTGTGTGTATGCTTCCATATCATCCAATTGTTTCAACAAAGCCTCGCCCTTGTAAGCTTGCATTAAACACTACTATTTTTTGTGCGTAGAAGGAAAGCAGGCTTGTGCTGAATAGTATGATATACACATCTTTCAGGATGAATGTGACAAAGATTATAGACAGCAATGCTCAAGGTCTGAAGTAAAATGGTCGTATTTCATTCCTGTGCACGGAGAAGAAACTGTAAGATTTCTACTCCACCAGTTTGGTTTTTTTCTTCTGCAAATGCTATAAATAGATGCCACAAAATGGATTCTTCAGCTACAAAACTTAACGAGCATCACTCCTGTCCCTTCATTTCTAACCAGGATTTTTCCACCACTAATATCTATTTGAAGGGATTAAATTTAGTAAATGAATTTTTTTTGTTTTAATTTTCTGTGTGTGTCTAAGGATATGTAAAATGAAAGTGAAATCTTCTTGTTGATGCGGTTTTTCAATGTTTGTTATTATGATAACTGTTCCTGTGGTTGTAGGAATTTCCTGCTGCCCACTTTAAATAGAGCCGCGAGTGGTTCTTGTGCTTTGTCTGAAGAGATTTATTTAAGAAGTTTCAGGATAGGAGGTGAAGATGTTGCAGAGAGCTGCAAGCAATGCATACTCATGGTGGTGGGCAAGCCACATTCGAACCAAGCAATCCAAATGGCTCGAGCAAAATCTTCAAGGTAAAATTTTACATTTTCAGGGAGGTTACATTTGTTGAAGGTAACATGTGGTTATTGTTGTTATATGTTTTGTAGATATGGAGGAGAAAGTGCAGGCTGTGCTGAAACTTATTGAAGAAGATGGTGACTCATTTGCCAGGAGGGCTGAAATGTATTATAAGAAAAGGCCGGAACTGATTAATTTTGTCGAGGAAGCCTACCGTGCTTACCGGTCCCTGGCAGAAAGATACGATCATATATCAACTGAGCTTCAGAATGCAAACACTACCATAGCATCCGTGTTTCCAGAACAAGTCCAGTTTTCGATGGATGACGACGATGATGATGGCCCTCACCCAGAAGTTCCAGGAGGTTTCCAGTTCCAAATGGTGCTGCACCAAGTGTCCCAAAGGTGCCGAAGCCTCCAAACAAAAACTTGAAGAGCCTGTTGATATCTGCCAATAAAAATATGAATCCTAATTCTAGTGGACCGCCAAAGGTGAAGGCAGGGACTGTCAAGTCTATGGTTTCAAAATATGGCGTGAATAAAGATGAGGCAGTTGGAGAAATCGACAAGCTGCAGAAAGAGATTCTGGCTCTTCAAACGGAGAAAGAATATTTGAAAAGCGCTTATGAAACCGGTGTAAATAGGTTCTGGGAAATCGAACAGCAGATTGAGGAAAAGCAAGAGAAGATATATAACTTGCAAGATGAGTTTAATGTTAGTTCTGTTATTGAGGATGGTGAGGCCAGGAAGTTAATGGCGTCTGTGGCATTGCAAACTTGCCAAGACACGCTGGCTCGCCTTGAGGAGTCTCATGAGAGGTCTGTTGCTGATGCAAAATACGAGCACCAGAGGATCCAGGATGCTCGGGACAAAGTTGTGTCATTAAAAAGTGAGCTGGTTCTCAATCTGTCTGATCAAACACCAGTGCCTGATAATGCAGCTGGTACGGTGATTGTTGGCCAGGAGTTAAATATCTCAAGCCAGCCGGAAGAGATTGAAGCGCTGCGAGATAAAATAAAAGAGCAGGTTGATGTAAAGTTTAGTGAATCGCTAAATGCCATAGATATGGCTGAAAGAATTGATCAGCTTGTGCAGAAAGTGCTAAGTTTCGAAACAGCTGTATCATCTCAGAATGCACTTATTGACAGATTGCGAGCAGAAACAGATGAGCTTCTTTTACAAATACGTAGCTTAGAGGATGAAAAAGCCACGCTGCTAAATGACACGGGTATTCTTAGCTCGAGGCTGATGCAGATGGAGGGTAAGCTCAGTCAAGTTCACGAGCTCGATCAGAACATTGAAGCTCAAAATACCAACTTACAGACACACTTGATCGAAGCCCATTGCAATCTTGACCACTTGAATGAAAATATTGATAAGATCAGCAATCTTCCAACTAATGATGTACTGGAAGAAAAGGCTGGCATTCTAGTTCGACTCGAATCAGAAACTGAATCTGGAATGAAGCCACTGGCTGATGCTCTTGATCTTCCAGCAGAGGTCAAAACACGGCATACTGAAAATGTCAAGTGCACAAGCTCATCATTAACAGATGGAGAAGAGGATGCAAATGGGAAAGCCACAATCGGAGAATCTGAGGTGAAAGTGGATGCCGTAAGCCATGACAATCAACCAGTTGCATCCACCGTCCAAGAAGAACTTGATACAAAAGGAGATGAAATAGAATCAGATAAGTTTGTTCAAACTCCTGAACTGGATTCTTCAAGTGAACTTCAAAAAGCTATCGAGCCCGTACTCCTGATTTCCGAGGATAATCCAAAAAGTTCAGAGGCAATCAGTGAACAAGTAAAGAATACAGTTGATGAAGGAGAGCCTGATTGGCGAGCATTATATATGGAAGGGATAGGAGATAGGGAAACAATAATACTTAGGGAGTACACAACGATTCTCCGCAACTACAAGGAGTTAAGACAGAAGGTGAGCGACATGGAGAAAATGAACAAAAGTGGCATGGCTGATGCATCTGCTCAGATTAACAAACTAAGGAATCTTCTCACGAAGAAGGACGAGGAAATCCAATCTCTGAGACAGAAACTGAGTCTCTTAAGTTTGAGTTCTTGCGAAAGAACAAATGATTTTACAAAAGATGATGATGATGATGATGATGATGATGATGACGATGATGAATTTAAGTTAGCGCTAGCTGATCTACGTCCGACTTCAGAGATCGAAGAGAAGTTCCGGATGCAGATTGATGAATTACTAGAGGAGAATCTAAATTTCTGGTTAAGATTCAGCTCCTCATTTAACCAAGTACAGAAATTTCAAACTGAGGTTGAAGATCTGCAATCGGAGATATCGAAACTGGAAGATAAGATCAGCAAGAAGCATGATGGAGGTGGCACACCTAAGCATGTACAACTGCCAAAATCAGACGCGAAACCTATATATAAACACTTGAGCGAGATCCGGACTGAAATAACAGTCTGGTTAGAGCAAAGTGGGCTATTGAAAGAAGAGCTGCAACGTCGATTCTCATCCCTTTGCAACATTCAGGATGAGATATCCGCAGCGCTGATGGATGCTTGCGAGGAAATAGAGGAAGCTGAATTCACAAGCTACAGAGCAGCCAAGTTCCAAGGAGAAATCTTGAACATGAAGCAAGAGAACAACAAAGTGGCTGATGAGTTACAAGCAGCATGCGATCACGCTAACCGCATTGTGCATGAGATTGACAGGACGCTAAAGAAGCTAGACGAGGGTCTGAACCCGAATGTGGCACAAGGCTCGATGCATCCTGAGCTGCCTCGAACAGGGAGTAAGAGTCGGATTCCGCTTCGGTCATTCATATTTGGTGTGAAACAGAAGAGGCAGAGACATTCATTCTTTCATAGTGTCCAGCCTGTAATTGCTATGCACAGGAAACTATCTGAATCAAAATCAGCTGCCACTGAGAAGTAAGTTCAATCTTAGAATCAGAATGTGATAGGGACACAGTTCATCCTCCATTTTTAACATTTTAATAGCACATGATAGCTTGATGAATTTCAATTCAGATGTATACATGAGTGTTTATCAAAAATGGAATGAGAGAGTTTGTTTAGATTCGTAAATACGAATGAAGTGAGTTTGTTCAGATTTGTAAAGTCCGACAAAACCACCGGTTCCACAAGTTTTTTCATATTGACTACTTGAAATATGATTTGTAAGTCAGTTTGAATCAAACTGAGGATTGGTTTGAACTTTGACGTTTACTTGACAATTTACATGGTATCTTCATAATCAAGTTAACAATTTTTCATAACGTTCTATGCTTTATGTTCATATGATGTATGCTGGATAAAAAGAGTTTGCCTTGATAACATGAACATGGGTAAGGAATTTAAAACCTTTCTTCGATCCGGGCATACAAGGACATAATCAACGTGGTACTTGGTTTACAATTCATTCCGCAGTTTGCGTAAATAAAATGCTCTACCTTTTCAAACTCTGTACAAAGTGGCCTACCAGAGATTCAGACCATGAAGTTTTACGTGGACAATTCTATATACAGCAGGCAGCATTGTCTGCTCACTCCATAAGAAGTTGCATATGTCTATTGAGATCCTTGAGGTAAGTAGTGTTTGTATAACCTTCTGGATCATCAGCATCAATGAGGACTGGTCTTTCGATGAATGACTTTTGCTTCAATTCCAAATGCTTGGCCTCTTTACCCTTGAGAACCAGCAAGATCTAAAACCAGCAATTATTCAGTATACAGATAAAGAGTTTCAGTGGTCATGATATCAGATAAAGACAAATGAATCATTAACCGTCTTGAATACCTTTTTCATGGAGGGCCTTGAGGTTGATGAATGATGGATGCACATTGATGCAGCCGACATGACACGTTTCATCTCATCAAGATCATAATCCTTGCCTAGGCTTGGATCTGCTAATCCTTCTGCATCATCAGCCTCCAACAGTGGTTTTGCCTAAAAAGTAGAAAGTTATCAACAGTTAGCTGGTTTTTTACAATTAATTGTGCATTTAACATATGGTTTGCCAGGTCTGGTAAGAAGTAAGAGCAGATGGCCGAACAGCAAAACAGATTGCCTATGGAAACCCATTCTTCATTAAGAGAATATATAAATACCTTGTAAACTGTGAACCAGTTGCACGAAAAGAAAACATACCCAAGTCACAAGGCTTTGCCGGCAGGAATCAACTGCTCGCCGACCAGTAATGATCTCCAGCAAAAGAACTCCATAGGCAAACACATCTGTCTTTTCATTGACTACACCATGCATGAAGTACTCCGGGGCAAGATAGCTAAAAACCAATCCAATACCACTTTAAATTCTATTAATATTCCATCATATTAAAACACATATAAGGGTTTCCTCGTAGATGCAACATTCTTACCCAAATGTTCCTTCAATGGGGTGAACAACATGATGAGCCCATTTTTCAGGAAGCCACTTAGCTAGCCCAAAATCTGAAATCTGCAGCTCATACAATGGAGGTGTGACTCAACACCAGAGCTACTGCTGGGCGAGTAAACTTAAATCAAGCACTAAAATGATGTGAATACCTGAGCTTCATAGTCAGGACCTAGCAAGATGTTAGATGCCTTGATGTCCCTGTGTATAATGCGCCTATGACATCCACTGTGTAGATATTGCAATCCTTCTGCCACTCCTATAGTCACATTGTATCTTTTCTGCCAGTCTAAACCTACTTCTGAACCTGAAATTTCCCACACATTCCTCAGCAAGCATGTACATAGCAAAAACATTTACAGTAACACGTTTCTATCGATAAATTAGATGGAGCACCTTGAAGTGCTGTTGCAAGACTGCCGTGTGGAGAAAATTCAAGCACAAGGTGAAGACCACCTTCCACACCAAAACCAAGCAATTTAGCTGCATTTGGATGATCGACGTGTGCAATAATGCCAAGTTCCGATAAGAAATCCCCCGTTCTCACCTCCTCTTCCTTGTCATTTTTCACCAACTTTTTCACAGCAACCATTTGTCCGTCAGGCAAGCGTCCTCGGTACACTTGAGCATGACCGCCTTTACCAAGTAAGTTCTCTGGAAAACAAAAAACATCAGCTAACCAAGTTATACATTCATACAATTTGGTGGAAACATGGACTTCTAAATACCTGAGCTGAAATTATCGGTAGCAGCTTCTAGCTCTGCTAAGTCAAAGTTCCTCCAAGAAGGTTTCAAAACAGGAAACCCATCACAATCAACAATGCTATCCTCATCCCCTCGAATCTGCCTCAGTTTCTTCTTCAAATTCCGCCTAGAAAGCTCATAATTCACAATCAAAGGAATCGCAGAAAATCTCCTAACAGACCTTTTCTTAAAAGCCCCAAGCATTGACCTCCAGTTAGTTGCAGGGTTCTCGACTGCAACCGTCTGTTGCCGCAGGTTCGATTGGTCCAAATCCAAGCTGCTACTGCTATAGCTGCTATTATAACTACTATTAATGCTGCAGCTGCTATCCGAATCCATCCCCGATACAGGTATTTCCAGAACCCCTCTCGGCGAGGTCTGATCATCACCTACATTTCCATCATCCACACCTCCTTTAATCCCCATTTCACTGCTTCCTAACTCTTCTTCCACATCATCTCGCACTATAAAAATACAACCATAAATCAACCATTTCCTAATCTCAAGAAAAATTCAAAAAAATCTGAAAAAAATCTCAAATGTCAACGCTTGAGAGTTCGAGAATACACAAACATCTGAAAATCTAAACACGAAAATACACCTAAACACAGATTACCTTCAGATTGCAACGAAGCCATGTTATTGTCCAATCCAGAAACAGCAACGTCAGCTGCTATATCCACACGCCGTGAATAAAAATGCAGCGCGGCGTGGGACCGGCGGAGAGAGGGAGATGGAGGTGGGAAAGGGATGCTGTGAAATTAGGGTTTGAAGAAAGCGAAGAAATCGGAGATGGAGAGGAGAAGAATGGAATAGAATCTGGGCGTGGATTTGTCTGCAATTTATAAGCGCACCTTTTTTGTGTAATTTTAGCATTTGTTTTCAATTCAATTTTGAATTCTCATTCACGCTCATATACTTATTTATTTTTTCTAAAATCTTTTTTTTTGAGGTTATTATTGTGTAAGATTTTGTTAAATTATATGTTAAGATTAAGAAAGATAATATTTTCCAGACAAAAAGATATAATTGCGATCATTAATTTTGATTCACACAATTATTTGATTGTATGTTGAATTTGGTTGAATTTATTGGATTTTCAATTGAAATAACTTTTTTTTGGTGGGTGGGTTTACAATTGAGTACAAAATATTACATATTCATCTAGTACAACTAATACTCTGAACGCACAAGTCATTTAGGCACTACCACCAATGAACTTCAATCATCCATCAATATCCAGACAATCTTGCATCACTTCAAGCAATGACATCGAATGAGCATCCATAGCAGACGGGAGGAATGAAGCCCCAGAAAAATCTGAGGAAATTTGGTGAGGCCAGAATTCGAACCCTGGCCCTGAGGTTCCTTTGTCAGGTTCCTCAACCAACAGAGCACCACTCTGTTGGCAATTGAAATAACTTTAATTATTAATAATTGACTATCCAGATTTGTGTTATGATATAATGGATGGGCATGAGAATAAAACCTATCAAAATGGGATTAATTTTAATTTCTTTTTGAACTTTTCTCTTAATAATATTTGTGAGATGGGAGGACTTAATTTTAACCGTTGTTTTGATTAATTAGACGGTTGAGATTAAATTAATTTTTAAAAAAGTTGAGCGGTTGGATTTGCAAAATATAGGGGCAGTTGAATTTGACGATTATCCTTATTATAAATCTCATACATTGGATTATTACTAATCAACGATCGAAATTGTCACGGTCTCACGAAAAGATAATCATTTCTCCTTAATCTTTTCCGTGAAATAAATATTAAAATTTATGTACAATGATAGTTTTCAAAAGTAATTTAATTTCTCCCATAAAATAGTGAAGTATAAATTGTAAGTATGTTTGAAAAGTAATGCATCGAAAATATAAATTAATATAACAATTAAAAAATAGGGTATGCAATGTAATTGCACCATGATAATAATTGGAATGAAATGAGGCCTCAGGGTCGGGGTGTTTTGTTGCGACTATGCTGTTCTTTTACCGACAGTGACCACTGATTATCAGGGGTCCTGAAAACACTTGTGAAACATTTAGATTGTAAGTAAAAAATTCGTTATTTAACGAAAGTATAGTTTCCTTATATTCCGGTTCGAAACGACCATTTCCACAAATTGTCTTTCGTACTTTCTGAATTTTAATCGAGTTAATGTCAATGTTGCAAACATAAAAGTTCTAATTGGGTGGACATACCCTTGAATAATATATTTTATTTTATTTTTTTAATTTATCTATTAGCAAAACTCCTGTTCAGATCCATCAGAAATCGAATTAGGATTGGCTCCAGTGATTGACATGAAAGTCTGGAGTTTTGCCAAACTATGTTGGGTATTTGGAAATTATTAATATGATTGTGTTTATTAAAATCATTAATTTCATACCATTTATAGGCAATAATAATTTTCAGTAATATATAATTTAGTACAGCTCTCAAAAATAGCATGGTGCTGTTTTTATAACCGTGCTCACATGAATAGTTCATTAAGTTCAATTTCATCAAATTAGTGTATAGCTCAAAAATGATGTTAAGACGTGGTCAATAACAAAGTCTTCAACGATTGATGCATTGCTTAAGTGAGAATGGGTTAGCATCCTGTCAAACAAATAAATTTGTAAGACAGTAGAATTTAATCTCAATCGTTGATTTAGATTAATTTAGTAGTAGTTGAGATTAAATTGATTTTTAATTAAAATTCAAATGAAATAGCAAAAATATAAAAGGCGGTTTTGATTGATGATTATCAATATTAACTGTTGGATTAAATAGAAATCAACGATCGAGATGATATCCTTCTATCTCATATAAATTGTTTCCAATGAGAATGAATTCAAAGCCAAACAAAAAGAGAAACATTTTCAAAATGATTAAGCCCTAAATATGATTTTCCAAATCATTATTCACGATTCACTTATGACAATAATGCAATTATATATTTTCATTTTTTGTTGAGAAAAATAACTCGACTTTGGAAACCCGACCTGTGATTAATTACAAGTCTTGGCACTGACATGCACATTATCGATATAGCATTGATACCACATGCATGCATGTAACCTAATCGATTAATCTGTCAGCTTTTGTTCGGTCTGCACAATATTAAACTCGACTCGTCATATGATGTGCTTGGCAGGTCAATGCAACTAAATGAGCCCTTGAAATGGTAACATTGTCGACGTTATGCATGGCGATTTAGTTGGTAGTTAACTGAATATAAATTTAGATTGTCATACAAAAATATCATTCTTAAGTTTAATTGAACTAAACTAATTTAAGCTCTAAAGAATAGGGTTTGAATTGGATTCAGATCCAGTGCTGCAACAGCTATTTGCAGCGACCCAAAACTACGTAGTTTTGGTAAAGGGTTCATCCAAAACAACCTAGGGTTATAGTAAATAACATCAAAGTGACGCCGTTTTGGTACTCGCAGCAAATAGCTGCGCTGCACCGGATCCGGATCCGTTTGAATTATGACAAGAGACACTAACCTAGATAAATATATAGTTAATTAAAGTCACAATAATATATAGTTATTCTCAATCATTGATTTTTTATCTAACGGTCTGCATTGGTAACTATCAATTCAAACTGCTATGTGATTTTTCCTAATTAAATTAAATTTCAGATCATTAAAAAAATTATTTTCGGATTATACAGAACTAACGGTTGAAATTAGGTATTCATGTCCAAAAAACTGTATGTGAACATAACCACCCCCTTAATTACGTACACACTAGTATTCGCTGCACAGTCCAGACTGTGCGTAAGCGTTTGGAAATATACAGGTTTTGATGGCATTATGATTAGTTGAAATATATTGTAATTGTTACCCGTTATAAAGTGATGCGATAAATACATGTTGGTAAGAAATTTTAACCGATGAAAATCTGATGTTTTAAAAAAATACATTCTAATGTATTAATACTTCCTTGTAAACTACAGTTTTTGTAAAAACTTCTTGACGCTTTCCTAACTTGCCCTCCTTCACTAAGATCTTAGTGGATTCAGCAGATACATTGCCATGCCTTGGAAACATCAAATTAAAAGTTACACATCCCAGTATACTGAAGTTTGCCACAGACAAAGCACTTAGACTGAATCTAGCATGAGATCATTACCATACAAACCACAGGACCCGAAGTAATGTAGTCTATCAGTTTGGGGAAGAACCACTTGGATTTGAGCTCACCATAATGCTCCTGCATTCAAAACAACACAAACCAAACTATGTCTAAATTAACATCATAAAGAAAATGAATCCACTCCGCTTTAAAGATAACATCAAAACCAAACACCACATGAAGAGCTTGAGTTAAAGACAAACATACCTCTGCCGATTCTTGGGGGCACTGGAAGACCTTCAGTCCTGTAAGCTTGAAGCCCTTCTTCTCAAATTACGCTATAATCGCCAACCTGATACACCATTCATCAACATTCAATCAAACAGTAAACATCTCATCGCCTAAAAGCTCCAATAAGCCCCAATCCAATCCATCCGATAGTAAAGATACCAACTTTATCGCATTTCTTATCATCCAAGTTCTAACAAACCATGAAACATAAGAAAAACCAAAATTCCAAGAATGGTTTACACAGAATGGTTTTATTTTAAATTTTATTTCAAATTAAAATTTACACATCCCAGTTAAATAAAGTTAGCCACAGACAAAGCATTTAGACTGAATCTAGCATGAGATCATTACCATACAAACAACAGGACCCGAAGTAATGTAGTCTATCAGTTTGGGGAAGAACCGCTTGGATTTGAGCTCACCATAATGCTCCTGCATTCAAAACAACACAAACCAAACTATGTCTAAATTAACATCATAAAGAAAATGAATCCACTCCGCTATAAAGATAACATCAAAACCAAACACCACATGAAGAGCTTGAGTTAAAGACAAACATATGCATCTACTTACCGCACAGTACATCCTGTGCATTTTATATTCATATCATATGCAACGAAAGATGTCAAATATATGAAAAATAATAATGTCAATTATATGTGAGGCAATCATAAATTTGAATTGAATTAAATAAAAATTGAAAAAAGAAGAAGAAGATTGTATATGGTAAGAAGGATCTACCCTTTTTAAATATTGAGATTGAGGAAAAGATTTCTGATTGCGAAATATTTGTCAATAGAGCATTTACGCAATTCAATGTTAAATATCATCACTAATAAATTTATGTGATGACATAATTGAACACTACACTGGTGCATACAAAAACATTGAAGAACCAAAGATGATTGTGCTTATCTAATAAACTTTAAAACTCAACAAAACTCTACCTCACTGCTTTTCGATTTGGTTCAGTAACCGAAGGCTTTACAGCCTTAATCTCAATCACTTTTCACGAATGAACCTTTTTTCCATTGCGTCTCTCATTAGCCTATGTTGCTCTCTCTTGTCCACCGTGCTACCCACCTTCAACATCACTTCTGCAACTTTACTCTACGAATATCAAATAAAATATTCAAACAAACAAAAATAATTAAATGAGCGATCAAAACCAAAGGAAAAAATTCTACAAAAGAGACCGATAAAATGTACATAAAATGAATTCCATCCTTTACTGATTTCTTTCAAGTTGTGTTTTTTCAACGAAAGATTTGTCTGTGATCCCGTAAAAGAGGAATATGAAGCATACAGCCAGCAATGCAGGGGTACATTGATAAATTTAAATAGACAAATATGCTGGAAGGATTATTTAGCATGAAACTTACAACAGATGCAGCTGCTTCTTTAATTCCTCCATACAACATGCCAGCGAACATTTCAATAACCATAGCAGTCCCCCAGTTCACCGTACCAGGCACTCTCTGTTTAAACTGATTCAAACCCAATTTATTAGATACTAATTTTGCACAAATATCAGTTTCTAACTAATTCACCTCAAATTCGTTTCTAAAAGTTGAACGACATTTACATGAACAAAAAGAATAAACACTGAGACTCACATATGAAACCGTTGGTGCAGGAGCCTCCTTAATGTCCGTCGATCCACAGCAGCGATTTCAAATTGAATCTCAAATGACCGAATCGCGATGAATACGAAAATCAAGGGCAACAAAATCTCCCAATCAAAAAACTGAGGACAACAAAATTCAAAGAAAATCTCCCAATCTCGTAAAGCAAGAAAGCAGTAAAATTAAGCAAAGAAACCTCCCAATCAAAAAACTGAGGACAGCAAAATTCACCTGAGATGACGACGAAGGAAGTAGAGGAGAAGAGTCGGAAGAAGAGCGATTGAGGATTGTATGGAAAGAAGGATCTAAGAGAGCGTCGCTGTTTGCGCTTTGTTGTTTGAAACGTAGCAATCAATGGCGTGCGGTTAGGGTTTTGGAATTGGGGTAACCGTTAGAATGGGTTCCCCAATTCTTAATAGGAAGATTAGCACTAAACTCACCACATCTCTTACAGACTATCAGTTAGGAAAGTGCGTTAACTAAAATCCATAACAACCTAATCAACCATGCACGTTGATGTTGGTGTTGAAGTTGATGTTGTTGACCATCAAACCCAATCATATCTATGATATCTCCATATTTATTAGTCCCACAAATTTTCTCAGGAGTTGTTGCTGATTGTTTTCACAATATCCAAAACACTCAGTTAATTATTAAAAGGCATATCCGTAAATGGATATTGATATGCAAGTAAAAAAATCATAAACTTGATTTTTTTTTAATTATTAAAAGGCATATCCGTAAATGGATTTACAAAATTCCAGTTTCAGTGAATAATTTTAATTACATGATTATAAATAGTAGTTGCAATGAAGTGGTTGGTTATGTATGAAAGATCATCACAGAGTGGTGAAGTGGATGTCGTGAATGGTGGGACTGGGACACCAACTCAGATGAGATCAATGGAATGAGATGCGAGCATGGACAAAGTGAGAGAGTTACATCACTAACAGAACAACAATGATGTTATGTTTGTGTTGCTGATGACTACGTATTTGTGTATGGAGTTAGTTAAAGTGATGTGAGATGATTAAGGTTGGTTGGTTGTCCAACTTCACCTCTTGGAAACAGACCACGTCACCACTTTTATTGGGCTGGGGATAAACAGTATTTGGGCTTTTGAATAAAAGCAGACACTGAACCACTGGCTACAAGGACAGTAGTACTTAATTTAAACAAACCTGAAGGAATTGACATTGGAAAATGTTATGTTAATATTTTATAAGTTTGAGTAACGTCAAGCTGGAATAGCTCAGTTGGTTAGAGCGTGTGGCTGTTAACCACAAGGTCGGAGGTTCGACCCCTCCTTCTAGCGCTATTTTTGATTGGGCTTTTATGCTAAGCCCATTTCCAGAAAGGCCAGCGACCCAAACTTTCTGCAAATATTTATGGAAATTGTCTGTGTTTTTTTTGTATTTTCAACAACTTTATTCTAAGGCTAGCTACTTGTTAAAGAAATTTTTGGGTGATTAATTTTTTTATTTTTGAACTCAATATTCATATATTTGTATTACTATGAGATCATATATTTGCATGTTAAAATTAAGCATCCATATGTTTGGCATTCTCGCCTAACAAAGTTCCATCGAGTAAATAAACGTACCTAGAGCGCATCAACGACCCTAACTTGTGTATTTTAGTATTAATAACTCTATGATCTAAAGCTACAACCTTTTACTAACACAACAAGCTAGTGCCCAATTTTTCTAGTGAGAACAGTGGCCCTAGTTTCTTACATACGAATATAGAATGGTCCTTGTAACTTTGGATCGTGTGTCATGTAAGGGAATGCATTTATTCACACAAACTAGCTAGGGTTTGTTTCAGACACAGTAAAGTTGATTAAGCATATGTTACTGCATGTAATTAATAAAACTAACAATTTAATATGAGATACTGCATTGTGCATGGTAATTTCATAGTTTAACTAGTATTAGCTCAGATTTTAGTTGTTGTTAGATACTTAGGAAGTCTTTAAATATAGATTTAATCGTTCAAATCTTTTTAAACAAGTGGATTGAGTGAGGGAGAGGATTGTAAAGTTGTTGGGGACGTGTTCCCTAACACGTTCACGTTGTTGGGGACGTGTTCCCTAACACGTTCTCAGTTTTGATGTTGAAAACACTTAGCTAACATTCCATGACAAATGCAGGATTAGGAAATATGCAGATTTGGAAATAAAACAGATTTGGTAAGAATCGTCTGTGGACGGGTCCGCAGACTGCACGAGGGCGTGCTGATGTGGCAGCAGAATATTTCAGAAATATTCTGATATTCAATAAGTTTTTAGAATATTTTGTATTTTAGAAACTTTATTGTTTAGAAGATATTTTTGATAATGATTACCTAACTAACCGATTTCTAAGTATAATATTTGATAATATTATATTTAGATAAGGTTGCCCTAACTAAATATTAAATATAATATCTTATATTATATTTAATATTAAGTTGCCCTAACTGATTTTTAAAAGATATTATATTTACTAATGTTACTATTATCTTTCTTATGGCAGGGAGAGATTTTAGGAAGCAAGGGCTAGGGTTTTTGGTGATCATATAAATAGGACTTCAATGCTTTCAATCAAGACAAGTCGGTCAAGTGTGAAAGAGCAAACAAAGTCGTGTGATATCGTTGATTGTTCGAGGCTATATTTCGCTCAAGGGTAGGCGAGTGGTGGACTCCGTATAGCTAGTATACAACAGCGGTATTGGTAGGACAATTCTGAGTTGATTTGAGTTGCTAGACGTAGGATTGTTACAACTGAGTTCCGGGCAGACTTTGGGAGTTTGTTGGCTGTACTAGGTGTAGACAATTGTACTAGGTAAGAACAAAAGCAATCAATAAAGAATTGTCTGAGAAATCCTTTCCGGTCGACTCCGGGAAGGTAGTGGTTTTCACCTGTTATCAGGTTTCCACTATAAATCATGAGTACGCGTACCTACTGTTCACTTACTTTATTATTATTATTTCCGCTGTGCTACTTGATCTTGAGTACACGTTCACACTAGAGGACGTGTTCACAAGTGTCGAGAAGTGAACCAAGCTAACCGTAACGATCCAACAATTGGTATCAGAGCCCGGCTCTAGATTTCTTGTTTAGCTTGCAGGAACAGGTACAATGACGTCTCAGGGAGATTCATTCTGGAAACCGCCTATGCTAAAGGCCGGTGAATATGATTGGTGGGCAGAGAGATGGAAGCTCACGTTTGCTCTTTAGATGGACAAGTATGGAGGGTTATAGAACAAGGACCGTACGTAATTATGACTAAGGATACCCCTCCCGTGGAGAAAAGAGAGAGGACTATAGCGATGCTGATTATAAGGCTCTCGAGAAAAATAACCGTGCTATCAAAATCATTCTCCAAGCATTGTCCGACGCTGACCGCCGAATCTGCATCACTTACAAGACTGCTAAGGAGATGTGGATCGCTCTTAAGGACCTGTACTCAGGTAATGTTGATGTTCAAAGGAACAGGATTCTTGCTGTCTCAAAGGACTATGAGACAGCGGTGCAAGGGAAGAACGAGTCCCTGGAAGATTTTCTGCTAGTTCAAAGGATATGTTGGACAGCTGCAGTTTCTTGGAGAAATATACCAACCTGGAAGTCACTCATCAATTCCTCGGAGCACTCAACTCAAAATGGGACAGTTCTCTATTGCGTTCCAAGCCCAGAGCGACATAAAGACTATCACTTTAGAGGAACTGTAGCTCGTCTTCAGAGTAATGCTGGAATACATCAACGGAAGGTTGAAAGAAGAGAGCCAAAAGTATGAAAAGGACAAGTCCCTGGCTTTGAAGATTGAGAAGGCATGGAACTAGCTGAATCCGAAGAGATGCCGAAGTGGAGGACGTCAATCTTGCTATGCTGACCCGTGCTTTAAGTTTACAAGTTCAACACAACAAGAAGCAGATAAGAGCGCCACTGACAATGGACCTGGAAAGACAACTGCTTCAGATGCGGAAAGCTAGGACATATAGCCAAGAATTGCAGAGTAAAGCTCCAGGATGCCATGAAGCCCGAACAGAACAGAAGAGCAATGATCGCAGCTTGGGGAGCATCTGACGAAGATACTGGAGGTGAATCTGAAGAAGAGACATGTCTGATGGCTCATCCCGAGGACGAGTCCCCTAAGGTAAAAATTCCTACTACTGCTAAAGAAAAATATGATCAAATGGCTCTTGCTTTGCAGCTAATGTTAGATACAAATGAGGAATTAGTAGCTGATATTGCCAAACGTGACGAACAAATCCAAGAAATGCAAGAAAACCTTGATGGATGGACGGAGAGATCAATCGGTTTGAAAAGGAGCTAAAGAAAGGTAAACGGAGGTATGTGATGGTCATGAGGATGAGATTAGAACATTGAAGACAGTAATGAGACCCTATCACGAGAGAAGAAAGAAAAGGACAGTGAGATTACTGCTCTCAAGGATAGGATCCGTACTCTAGAAGCTGACGCGGTCACACTGAACAAAGAGTTGGAGAAAGCTCGATCTGACCTAGAAACCAAGAAGGAAACTTGGCTTGCGGAATACAGAAAAGAAGAACTTGAAGCTGACTATAAGAAGAGGTTCCGCAAAGGTATTGGACATGAACCGGTCAAACAAGCTCAGATGTATGCACCAACTCAGAAGAAACAAAGGATAATGGACGTGACCCACCAGCTCAGCCTCATCCATTCCACAGAGACGACGAGCCAGCCCTCAGATATGGAAGAACAGGCCAATAACAGAGGACCATCTCGTATTGACTTCCAGTCCAGAATTGAGAACCAGTCCGTACCTGCTGGATACAGCAAGTACGTATATCTTAAGGAACATACGTATGCTGGCACTGTGGAAATACTGGCCATTACTGGTAAGCTGTCCTCAGAAGAAGAAGCTTCTGGAGAGAATGAGGAACTATGGACGGACATATGATGAACCTGTCCCCAGCAGAAGAAACAGAAGAAAGCCAACTGAAACACATCATGGAGCTGCTAGGAACAGACAGTCTGCTCAGAACAGAGAACCCGTCCACTACCCCAGACCAGTTCCTCACCCTAGAACCAATCCTCAGACCACCCTAGGTCACCGAGGAGACTACATTCCGAGAGGAAAACCGAGAGCTACACCCAGAAAGAAGATTGACTTAACTAGCTCAAAACCCTCTGCTGACACTAACATTGTTACTACTTCTGCTGTTTTTACTAAACCCAGTAAGCCCAAGCTTGTCTGGGTTCGTAAAAATTAACTTTTCTCTTGCAGGAAGAAGTGAAGAGCAGTCCCTGGTACATAGACAGCGGTGCGTCTGGACACATGACAGGAAACATGGACTGGTTTACTTCACTTCAGCAACATGTCGGAGGGAACGTGTCCTTCGGCAATAAGTCAGCAGGTGAGATATTTGGAATCGGAAAGGTACGTATTTCTGATAATATTGATATTGAGAATGTTAATCTGGTAGACAATCTGAAATACGATTTACTTAGTGTCTCTCAGTTATGCCAAAATCATAAGAATAAAGTCACCTTTACTTCTGACGGTTGTGTTGTCAAGTGCATCAAAACTAAGCAGGTGATACTCAGAGGCGTACTCAGAGGCAGGGTATACAAAGTTGATCCTAACTTTGTACCAGAGGGACAAATCTGTCTGTCCACAATCTCGGACGCGTCCGCACTTTGGCACAAGAGATTTGGACATGCAAATCAGAGGCTACTGTCCACGCTCTTCAAGAAAGATCTGGTAAGAGGACTGCCAAAGATTGATGACAACCTCCACTCCGTGTGCAGTGCGTGTTCGATGGGTAAGCAAACTCGCACATCATTCAAATCGAAAGCTAAGGTAAGCACCACTAGACCATTAGAACTCGTTCATATGGATATATGTGGTCCAATGCGCACTAGGAGTCGTGGAGGTAACAGATTTGTGTTGGTTATTGTTGATGATTACTCTCGTTATACTTGGGTTATATTTATTCAATCTAAAGATGAAGTTTTTGCAGAGTTTGAATCATGGCTAACCACTACTGAAAACCTACTGGACACGTCCTAGTCTCTATACGTACTGACCATGGGACTGAGTTTGAAAATTCTCAGTTCCTAACTTTATGCAGGGAAAGAGGCATTACCCACAACTTCTCAGCACCACGTACACCACAGCAGAACGGTGTAGTGGAAAGAAAGAACGAACGCTTGAAGACATGACCAGAACTACTCATATCCAGTGGTCTGCCTAAGAACTTCTGGGGGGAAGCGCTGAACGCATCATGCTATGTTCTGAACAGAGTCTATCTGCGTAAAGGACTGGAAAAGACCCCGTATGAGTTGCTGAGAGGAAGGAAACCGAACGTGTCCCATCTAAGGGTTTTCGGATGTAAGGTATACATCCACAACAACGGGAAAGACAATCTGGGAAAGTTCGATCCAAGGAGTGATGAAGGTACATTTGTGGGATACTCTTCTCAGAGTCGAGCTTACAAAGTGTACAATCTGCGTCTAAGAAAGGTTGAAGAAAGTATTCACGTTGTCTTCGATGAGGAAGTCATGGGAGGCAGTATGATTAAGGACGGAGATCACACTCCATTGGAATTCGAGGATGACTTCAGACTTGCTGCAGGGGATCCTGAGATAGGCCTTAATGAAGAATTAGCAGAACCCGAGAATCAGCCAGAGGATCCGGACACAGTCGCAGGGGGAACACCAGTTGAGAACCAGGAGCAGATTGAGCAGGAAGGTGTCCCTGACGATGAACCTGTCCCCACTGATGCAGTAGAAGAAGAACTTCCCAATGATCCTCAACTAGAAGTAATTCCCAGAAGAAGTCTTAGAACTAGAACACCCTCAACCCGTCTAGAGGATTATGAGGTGTTCTGGGCAAAGGACGAGTCCCCAACCGATGATAACAGGGCTTCTGAACTCTCACCTTTATTAAATGAAGTAGATCACTTTTGTGCATTTAATGCTTTTGTTTCCCTTGCAGAGCCAAAGAAGGTTTCAGATGCGCTCAAGGACCCACAATGGGTCAATGCTATGCAAGAGGAACTTCATCAGTTCGAGAGGAATAAGGTGTGGAGGCTCGTACCTCGTCCGGAGGGTCGGAAGATCATAGGAACAAAGTGGGTGTTCCGTAACAAGCTGGACGATCAGGGAAACGTGGTGAGAAACAAAGCCAGGCTAGTGGTCAAAGGGTACAACCAACAAGAAGGAATCGACTATGACGAGACCTTTGCCCCCGTAGCCAGGTTAGAAGCAATCAGACTGTTAATAGCTTATTCTACTCACCATAATTTCAGGTTACAACAAATGGACGTGAAGACGGCATTCCTCAATGGAGTCCTGAAGGAAGAAGTATATGTTGAGCAGACTCCCGGCTTTGAGGACCCGTCCAAACCTGACCATGTTACGTGCTGGATAAAGCCCTATATGGATTGAAGCAGGCACCCCGTGCCTGGTACGAGAGGCTTTCCCAGTTTCTCATGTCACATTACGTAAGAGGTTTGGTAGATCAAACTTTTTTTTTACTCAGAGAAGGAAAGCATGTTTAGTAGTTCAGATTTATGTTGATGATATTATCTTTGGTTCTACTAATGATGCTTTAGTTAAGAAGTTTACAGATCTAATGTCCAGCGAATTCGAGATGAGTATGATGGGTGAACTGAAGTTCTTTCTAGGACTTCAGGTTTCACAAGAAAAGAATGGTACTCGAATTCATCAGCAAAAATACCTCAGGGAAATGATCAAGAAGTTCGGACTAGAGTCAGCCAAGCCTATGGCGACCCCCATCTCACCGAACGAGTCCTTAGGAAAGGACGAGTCCTCACCAGAAGTAGATCAGACTCTCTACAGAGGGATGATCGGGTCTCTTCTGTACATAACTGCTAGTAGACCTGATATTATGTTTAGTGTATGTCTTTGTGCTCGATTTCAGGCAAACCCCCGTGAGACACATCTGAAAGCAGTTAAGAGGATCTTGAAGTATTTGAAGGGAACTGAGGATCTTCCCTGTGGTATCCCAAAGGAGGTAGTCTTGACTTAGTTGGTTATACTGACGCTGATTTTGCAGGTAATAAAGTTGATAGAAAGTCTACCTCCGGCATGGCTCAATTTCTGGGTTCTAGTCTTGTTTCTTGGGGATCAAAGAAACAGAATGCAGTGTCCCTGTCCACTGCTGAGCCGAGTACATTGCAGCAGCTGCGTGCTGTACTCAGCTCATATGGTTGAAACAACAATTGCGCGACTACGGTATTTCTGTATCTCAAATGCCAATTTATTGTGATAATACCAGTGCAATTAATATTTCTAAGAACCCTGTTCAACATTCACGTACTAAGCATGTAGAGATAAAATATCATTTCTTGCGTGATTCTGTTGAAAAGAAAATAATAACCATGGAGTTTTGTAGAACAGAAGAACAAATTGCTGACATTTTTACTAAGGGCTGAATCGTGAACCTTCGAGAGGCTACGGATGGAGCTAGGTATGGTCTCCTTCTCTAATTAATTGCCTATCCGTACTGAACTCGATGACTGGCTATGAATTGAGTGGTGTAATATGCAAGGTCAGTCGTTCATAATGTAAAATGTTTCTGTTTATTCTGTTCATTGTGTGTGCCTGAGGACGTGTACCATGTTGAGTACTGGAACCATAGATACTAACGATTAATTGTTAAAGGCATATTGAGCACTTTTCTTCGCAGCCCAAAGAACCCCTTCGGATATGTAGTACCCACATTACAAGCCTAATATGATGAAGGGAGTTCACAGCTAACCTAAGCCAACTCATAGTCATGCTACTCCTATGACCCCTTTGATCTATTATTTCTGGAGTAGTCCCTATGAGGTACAATTACAATTTTCTGATATATGTGTGTGTGTGTGTCTGCTTTTCGTGTGTGTTGCTTTTGTCTTACCATTTGGGTACCCGTCCGCAACACACCACCCCTTGAAAGAATCAGAAAATCTGCTAAGTACTTTGGCGGGAATATTGGAATGTTTTTGGCGGGAACCGCAGATAGAGCTTATCAGATATTGGGAACAGCCTGCGCAGACAGTACGCGTCCAGTGACGTGTCATGCTTCACATTCGGCCGCCAGCATTTAATGCAAAGAGTAATTATTGAGTTTCCAATTTTTGAGGTGAATATTTGGGGCTTTGAAACGACATTAATTTTCGGATATTGGTTGATATTCTTGAGGAACAATTTTTGGCAAGTTGAACCCTATTTAAAGAACACGGCAGCAAGTAAGGAAATCATCGCTCAGAATCAATTCAGCTGCAAATCAAGAACTTGTGCCCTTCTTCAAGAAACACCAATGGCCTCCTCAACCGCACTACTCAATGACCTGATCCAGCTCGCATCCCAAGGTCGCCTAGCGACGAATCTTCCTCCGCTGCTGATTCGGCCGCAGCTGTTGAGGATTGAAGGACCGCCGGCACCAGTATCGTCGGTGGCTCCGCTCAGTCCACTGCAGCCTGCAGTCGAAGAGGAGGCACCTGAGGAAGCAGCCCAAACTGCCATATCACCCGCTAAGGATGCGGATCTGGGAGCTGACAGTCCAGCAAGAGTGGACTCGTTCGAAGAATTGATGGCGAACATCCCAGAACCGGCTCGCGATTCTCCGCGAGCTGCCCCAGCTGAATCGGACGAAGTTGTCCCACTGGATTCCGACGACATACCAATAGCCCAGTTGACCAAGGGCAGAGGAAAGAGGAAGGTTGTCACGGAATCGGAAGGTGAATCCATGTCCCGGAGACCTGGGCTGAGAAAGAGGACAAGATCCTCTGCTGCGGCAGCGACGGCTACTCCTGCGCCAAAGAAAGCAAAGAAATCAGTACCAAGAAAGAGCGGCGCCAAGTCTCCATCCCAGTTGAAGATTCAGACGAAAACACAGATGAGGACGACGCACCGAATGTTGATATGTCGGAGAGGAGAATTGTGAAGGAATTTGTGTTCGACCCAGCGTTCTTGAAGGAAAAGAACATGGTTGGGGTCTTGGAGTTACTGAGATATCAGGGATGGGATAGGATTTTCGATGAGGAGATGGTGGATGAATCGGTAGTGAGGGAGTTTTATGGCTCTCTGGCACAACAAGGATGTCTCCTGACGCACGTCTACTGCATGCATTTCTGGTGAGGAACATCCTGCCAAGGAGTGAGAAGCACTCCGTGATCCAGATTCAGGACGCCGTGCTACTGGAAAAGATTTTGAACAAACGGCAGATCAACCTGGGCAGAATTGTTATGAGCCACATGTGCAACATCCGAAGTCAAGATAAACATGGCCTGGGGTATCCGTCGATCGTTAAGCGTCTACTGAGTAATCAAGGATCGTATGTGCCGAGGGGAAGGGAAGTCAGCTGCACAAGGACACTAGATGAGGCCACGCTCAGCAAGTTGAGCCTCAAATATGCTCCGGACCAAGGATGGGTCCGTGATCAGGCAGAGTCGTCCTTCGCCGCTGCAGAAGCTGCTATGGATAAGTTCTTGTCCGCTGTTAAGGACGGGTTCGTTGAACTGACAGAGAGGGTGGAAGAGATGGAACGAACAATGAGAGATATCTGTCAGAGGGTGACAGAGAGCTCAGACCACCAGGCAGAGCAGCTTGCAAACATCTGGCGTTTGGTCCGCCAGTTGGCTCGCGACAAGGACGCTTCCAGTGCTCCCTCAGATGCTTAGCAGATCTGATTCAGCCCCTCCTTGAAAACCCTACCACATCAATCCCTATTGTTTTTGTGTTTTCTTGTTCTGCTCCTTATGCTTTTAATTTTTGAATTGTTATCTGTCTGTCTACCGTGCTTGCATGCCACTTCGTTTGGCATGCCCTTTGAATTCAATAAATGGGATTGTCTTACTTATGTGCTATTTGGCTTTGCTTATTACTCACATTCTTTTTGATGATGCCAAAAAGGGGAAGGTAGACAGGAAAAGCATTAACTGAGGGGGAACTTGTACTTAGTGACTGACGGTGTCACTCTGAGGGGGAACAGATTCAAGCTTTAGCGAATCTGTTCGTAATGGGTTATTGATGTTCGTATTAATATTGCTGGGTTATTAATACTGTTGGGATATATTATTTTTGGGATAGGAGTTAGTATAACTCTGACTTTTGGGATGCATGTTTAGTTTAAGAATTTATTCTGAAAACTGAATAATGCATATGCTGCCTATTGCTTACACTTCTGTTTACATTGTGAATTTTTCCTGTCTAACGAAGAAGTGTTTGTCAACATCAAAAAGGGGGAATTTGTTGGGGACGTGTTCCCTAACACGTTCTCAGTTTTGATGTTGAAAACACTTAGCTAACATTCCATGACAAATGCAGGATTAGGAAATATGCAGATTTGGAAATAAAACAGATTTGGTAAGAATCGTCTGTGGACGGGTCCGCAGACTGCACGAGGGCGTACTGATGTGGCAGCAGAATATTTCAGAAATATTCTGATATTCAATAAGTTTTTAGAATATTTTGTATTTTAGAAACTTTATTGTTTAGAAGATATTTTTGATAATGATTACCTAACTAACCGATTTCTAAGTATAATATTTGATAATATTATATTTAGATAAGGTTGCCCTAACTAAATATTAAATATAATATCTTATATTATATTTAATATTAAGTTGCCCTAACTGATTTTTAAAAGATATTATATTTACTAATGTTACTATTATCTTTCTTATGGCAGGGAGAGATTTTAGGAAGCAAGGGCTAGGGTTTTGGTGATCATATAAATAGGACTTCAATGCTTTCAATCAAGACAAGTCGGTCGAGTAAGAAAGAGCAAACAAAGTCGTGAGTATTGTTGATTGTTCGAGGCTATATTTCGCTCAAGGGTAGGCGAGTGGTGGACTCCGTATAGCTAGCATACAACAGCGGTATTGGTAGGACAGATTCTGAGTTGGTTTGAGTTGCTAGACGTAGGGATTGTTATAACTAAGTTCCGGACATACTTTGGGAGTTGTCGGCTGTACTAGTTGTAGACAATTGTACTAGGGAAGAACAAAAGCAATCAATAAAGAATTTGTCTGAGAAATCCTTTCCGGTCGACTCCGGGAAGGTAGTGGTTTTCACCTGTTATCAGGTTTCCACTATAAATCATTGAGTACGCGTACCTACTGTTTACTTAATCTTTATTACTTATTATTTCCGCTGTGCTACTTGATCTTGAGTACACGTTCACACTAGAGGACGTGTTCACAAGTGTCGAGAAGTGAACCAAGCTAACCGTAACGATCCAACAAAAGTGTATCTTGAGGGATTGAGTGAGGTCCATGCAACAAAATTTGGATCTGTTCGAAGTTGATATAATGAGGATAAGAATTATTTGAGTTTTGTCAGCTGAGATCTGACAATCACAATTTAAAGCTCACGTTAAAGTTAACAGTCGGAGAATATGAAAGGGAAGAAGAAGCTGAACTTGACTTTCTCTCTTGGTTTGTTTCATTTCGCATATTTCAAAATTGCTTGTTTTTTTAATTTGAAAATGGTCCATGCATGTTTGATTTTTAGGATTATTTGTAGGATCACTGATGCCATCTCAGAATGACAATGCGTGTTTTATTTAAGTGAACTGAATAGTGAGACCAAAAATAGTATATCTATTAAAAGCTTTGCTATAACCATTGGATCAAGTGGGAGAGTATTTTGATAATTTCATTGAATTTATCAAAATACCATAAAGTGGACTCTATGAAAAGAGCCAAAAGCAGAAGCAAATTGGTCTTATGGCTCATTGGTATGCACCGACGCCAGGTGCATTATGCTTTTTTCAACTATTAAATAAGAATTTTAAAACTCTTGACAACTTATATAGGAAGATAGTTTTGAAGCAGGTTCGAAGCAGGTCAATGTCATATACAGCTTCACTTGGTTTTTTGAATCATTCATAAAATTAATTTAAAAAGTTTGAATGTTCAATGTATCATTCATAATAAAATGAGAACCACCAAAACCAAAAGTAAATAATTAATTAATACTCCCTCTGTCCCACTAAGTTTGTCCACTTTCCTTTTTTAGCGTCCCCTAATGTTTGTCCACTTTCCTTTATTCTTCACCACACATTCTACTTTTTCACTCATTTACTTATTATTCATTTATTCTCAACCACACATTTTATATCTTCTTTCTATCTTAATTTGCGTGCAAATGGTACTTTTGGACAAACTCACCGGGACGGAGGGAGTAATAAACATTGCGTAAAAAGTAGTCAACTAACGCTCGATTGCAGAGCAGCAGCAAGCACACAACTGAAATCATTAGATTTTCAACGCACTCAACCAGACCCAGAGCAGCGTGCAGCGCAGCGGTTTTTGTGTCCCAAAAGCCCAAACATCAGTTAACGGTTAACATCAACATCAACATCAACATCAACTCGCACACCTAACTAACCATGGTTAGTTTCAATTAATCAAATGTTAAATTGAAACGCAGGCAGGTGGGGCTCGGTTTGTCGGGGACGCAACCGGACAGAATCCGAGCCAATCGTGTTCGTGTGCCCCCACGTATGCGTTATGTGTTATTGTTTGTTACAGCTATTTACACACGCACTCGTGGTCAATTATTCGGAGCATTATTCTCCTCATATTTGTATTTGAGCTAATTTGATTATGAGAATTTATACTAGTTTATCTCTCTAACAAACAATTCACTAATTTATATTTGTGTTACAGAAGATTTTGGCGGACGGATTTCTACTACGAAATGAGTACAACTAAAAATATGATTTGTACATCATTATTTTTTAATTCATGTCCTCATATGTAATTATTTTCATTAAGTTATAATATAAATTAAAAAAAAAGTAAAATAAAACCAAGAATATGTCGAATGATTTTTTAACTTAGAACGTAGTAACATGTACGTAAAGAAAGTGTTTTATTCAGCTGTAAACTTTATGTTTAAATTTAATATTTAATTTGATGTAAATATAAACTCTATTAAGTGTCATAAAACATCCAATGTCACATTTAATTTACTTTTATGGTAGAGTCAAGAGTGCGCTGTGGGAGATAAAACTGAGGAAAATGAAAAGTTGAAAAGAATGCAAAATGGATTTGGAACTGTGTGGTCCAGGCGTGGTAGCTTAATGATGCTTGTAAAGACCTTTGTTGGCCCAATCATGATAATCATTTCAATAAATAAATTAGGACAATTTACCGAAAACCACCCATAAATTTGGGTTTTTTTCGGAAACCACCTGTATCTTTGAAAATTGTAAAGTCACATCCTTAAGTTTATTAAATTTTACAGAAACCACCCATATGTTTAAATTTAATCAAAATATTAATAAAAATGATAAAAAAACTTATAAAAATACGAAAAAAAAAATACATAATTAATTACAAAAATCATAAAAACATTTAAAAAATCAGGATATTAAATAAAAATAAAATATAATTATAAAATTGAAATTTATTCATATGATATGTATACAAATGTGAAAACTAAATTTATAAAAAAATATGGCGTCTTGAAAATTACAAAAAATTACCGGCAATCATCATTGCTCCATTAAATTTATAAAAAAAATCATAATATCTTAAAATGAGTGTTTAAACTTAATTATATATGCAATAACATTTGTGTTTGAATGCTTTATATGTAAAAATGTAACAAAATTTAAAGTTATAACACACTATTATAAATTGTAAGACACCATATTTTTGTATAGATTTAGTTTTCATATTTAATACATACCATATGAATAAAAAGTATAGTACTTCATTTCAAATTTATTTTTATTTTATATTATTATTAACATCCTTATTTTTAATTTTTTTTATGATTTTTGTAATTATATGTCCCTTTTAGCATTTTTAAAAGTTTTTTTATGATTTTTGTTAATATTTCGATTAATTTTAAACATATGGATAGATTTTTTTTCATATTTAATACATACCATATGGATAATTTCAAATTTATATTTATATTTAATATTTATTTAATATCCTGATTTTTTAAATGTTTTTATGCTTTTTTTAATTAATTATGTATTTTATTTGTATTTTAATAGGTTTTTTATCATTTTTATTAATATTTTGATTAAATTTAAACATATGAGTGGTTTCTGAAAAATTTAATAAACTTAAAAGTGTGACTTTATGATTTTCAAAGATACGGGTGGTTTCCGGAAAAAACCCAAATTTATGGGTGGTTTTCGGTAAATTGCCCAATAAATTATCACTATCTCTTGTTTTGCTTTATACGGAGTATTGATTAACCAGGATCTTTATGGTACTGAAATTATTAAAAATCTAATAATACACAAATAATTAGTAGAAAATATCAAAGTCAAACAAAGAATTTATTACGTTTAAATGGAGCCGATTCCATTTAATAAAGATATCAAAGTAGGAAAATTATTTATAAAAACAGCTTAAAAATAACATCAACTAAAATTTCAGTCAAACAAAGTCCATATGATACGATGTTATGGTCGGCCACGCGATGGCAACTTTTTTATCTTGTGTTATTTAGGTATAAATATATTGTATGTAAAGATAAGGACAATTCATGGTTAGGCCATAAAACTCAAACCATATTCAACTGTCATGAGGAATGCATTTTCATTCAATCTTGCCACGTAAACATAGAATTTGATTATAGTTTTCAATAAAGCTAAAGCATGATAATGATTTGTGCTACGATTTATATAACACTAAGTATATGTTGCAAACTTTTGTTATTATTGTCTAGACAAATGCTATTCTCTCTTTTTCAAAATGTTTGATTTCTTGCAAAAATTCTATTTCAATGCAAGTTGTAATAATACGAAAGCAGAAGGGGTGGTGGTCTGTTGTGTCCGTTGTGACCTGTTCTACCAATAATTAGAATAAAATTTATATGTATGAGATCTTAGATGATTTGTATCTACTGTGAAACCACTACAAAAAATCTATTTCATTAATGTCAACACCTAATCCGTTCAAACATTGAAATCTTGTTGAAAATTGCATACACTAGCAGTAAAGTGTAATTGTGTCTGTTTTTTATAAAGTGAGTTATATTGAATAGTTGACCTCAGAATAAACTCAAAGTACAATTATGCTAAAAAAGTAACGTAACCCTCTTGGTAGCAATTACATAAATAAATACTTTAAATATTTACATATTTTATGTTCGATACAGTTTAAAATACAAAGTAATGAAGTAAATTTCAATTTTTTTAAAATATATGTCACTTTTTCTAATTTTATTATCTCAAATAGAATTGCTAAAAAGTAAATTAACACTCATTGAATTATAATACCAGCATTCAAATTGTTAGTAGAGTAAACAAAAAGGACCTGAATAAATAAGAACCTAACGCCAGTTAGAAGATCTAACGGCGGAAGATTCTTAATCCCATTCAATCTCAGCCGTCCATTTACGTCGTACAGACAAATAATCTGCACCTGCAAACACACTAACAAACAAACCAAATACACAATGGGCCCGACTCTCAGAATCTTTTATTAAAAAATCCAACAAAAACCCCAGAACTCGTATAATATTCCCATTTTCGACCCCAAAATTCCGTAACATATTTTCCTTTTCGTCCCTCAACTTCCGTTTATTTATTTATTAATTAATTTTTCCACAGAAGAAAAAGAAGAAGCTTTGTTAGTTTGTGATTAATGGAGCGGCCTTGAAGTAGCGCCATTTCAATCTCTCTCTACCTGACGTTTCTGCATTTCTCTAGTTTCTGTACGGAAGCTCGAATCTGTGTTTTTTTGGTGAGTTTTCCGGTGGAGTTGTTTTTTGAGGTGATGTTTGGTATTTTTTGGGTTATGATTTTCTTTGTGCCTCGAAACAGCTGCTTGAATTTCCGTTGGATATTATTATAGTGTTGTAGTGGATCTTTGATTTTGTTGTGGATATGTTAGGGTTTGTTTTGATGAGGGATAAGTGTTTAAAATGAGATTTGGGGTGTTGGTTGTGTGGAGTTTTGGAGGGGCTGTTGGATCTTTTTGCTGGTTTTGGAAATTGTGTTTTTTGTTGTGATTTTTACTAAATTTTTGAACTTTCAAGGTTTTGTTTTTGTGTGACACTTGTTTAGGGTTTTGTTGTTTGCATACTGATTTGTTGATGATTTGATGACAATTTTGGGTTGCTATGTGTCTCTACTGTACTTGAGCTTTTTAGGGCTTTTGTGAAGAAATATTGTGGAAATATGACATTTTTATTTTACTTTTGTATCACAGTGAACTTGAAGGAAATCACTAGTTGTTACTTGTTAGTGGGGGTTGAATATAGTGATTTATATCATTTTGGAAACTTGTTGAGTTTGTTGGATTCGATGGTGCCATGTGTTGAATAGATACAGCTTCTCTGACATTTGGTGTTATTATTTTGCAGGTTTGTATAAATAATTGAAGTTTGATGTCTCCACCTCTGCTGGGTGTTGAGGGAGGAGGAGGAGCACATGTATCTTTAATGCCTACTCCATTGCCGATGGAGCGAGCTGCTCAGAGACAGAATGCTACAGATTTAAAGGAACATAAATATCTTGGTTTGGCTAATTCTTCATTGCTTGATGGTTCGGTAGACCCCAGAGCGTTGGGTGCTGATGAAAAGAAACTTAATTTGAAGGCTACTGAGTTAAGGCTGGGTCTTCCGGGATCACAGTCTCCTGAAAGAGAACAAGACTATTGTTTAAATTTGGATGAGAAACAACTGTTTCCTTTGCTTCCTTCTAAAGAAGGGATCTGTGCTTCGTCCCAGAAAACAGTTTTCTCCGGCAGCAAAAGAGGCTTTTCTGATGCTATTGAAGGAAACTGGATGTTTTCCGGAACTGGTTCTAAGACTGAAATTCAGCAGGCTGTTGCGCCTAAACATGCTGTTAACTCAATAAATGCTAAAATACCAGCAAAAGAAGGTCAGTCGCCTATCCCTAGGGATGCAGCCCTTAAAGCAGTACAAGAAGGCACTGCAGCTGCTAATCAGATAGCTGACTCTAACAACAGTAGCAATCCTCCTGCCACCAAGTATAGTTTAACTTAAATGCTTCTTCTCATGTGATATTTGAGTTTTGGTTCCTCACAGTACATCTAATTGTGATTGAATGTTCCATTGATATCACAGAGCATTGGTAGTTGGTTGGCCTCCTATCCGTTCGTTCAGGAAGAATTCTTTGGCAAATATTACTAATAATATTGACGAAGTTGATGGGAAACCTGGTCCTGGTGCGCTATATGTCAAGGTCAGCATGGATGGTGCTCCTTATCTGCGGAAAGTTGACCTGAGAAACTATTCTTCATACCAAGTACTGTCATCTGCTCTTGAAAAAATGTTCAGCTGCTTCACCTTAAGTAAGTTGATTCCTTTGAGTCAGATTATTTTACCGCTCACTCAAAATCAGCAATATTCTTGTTGATTATACTTTAATATTTAGTCTTATTGTGAAACTGATTAGTTGGTGAATCAATGATAATAGTCTGACCTTAGGTAGATTTTTGCCACTCACTCAAACATCAGATGTATTCCTTTATTATGAGTACTTATGTAGTCATGTTATGTGGATTACAATAGGTCAATATGGTTCCCAAGGAGGGTTAGAGAAGGGATCACTTAGTGAAAGCAAGCTTAAGGACCTTTTGCATGGATCTGAGTATGTTCTCACTTACGAGGACAAAGATTCTGATTGGATGCTTGTTGGTGATGTACCATGGGAGTAAGTCCCGTTACCTTGAAATTACAGATGACATTTTTCATACATGTTCACAATTTGTGAACTGTATATAGGATGTCAGCTGCAGTTTTATTTATTTATTGAAAATAAATAAACTATAAATGACAAGAACTTTTTTAGTGTGGATTATACACGCCCCACGATACTAAGAGTTTAGGTTATAAGCTCCATTCATGGACTGTTTATGTTTGATGTTCTGTCTAAATCAACCTCAGTGTTTGGCTGAAGCAACACCGCTGTTGCCAGGGGTCTGCTGATTTTCTCAATATAGTCCATTGTGCATAACATAAGAAGATCTAAGACTTTGAAACTTTGTATATGCATCATAAAAGAAAAGGTCTATTTTACAATTGTAAGGGCTGTACTATTCCTAATTTGTTGAAATTTCTCGTAGGATGTTCACTGACACATGCAGAAAACTGAAGATCATGAAGAGCGCAGATGCCATTGGCTTAGGTTCTTTTTCTTGTGCATTTAAATTCATTCTCCATCTGCTTCTTGCCTTTTCCTGTTCACAGAGTAACATATATTTTCACAGAGTTAACTGCTCAAATGTTAGCTCATCTCTCGGGGCAGTTGACTTTTAGGAAAATATTTGTCGACAAAATCTTTTAGCCACAAACAACACAGACCACAGCCCTAAACTATTTTGTAAGTTTATCTGGCCACTTACTGAGTTATATTCTTATTTACTGATGCAACAGCAACAGCAGCAGCAGCAGCACCCAGGGGAGGGGAGAAGTCAAATAATCAGTAGCTCTCTACAAACCAGTGATTGCAACTGAAGAAACTTGAATAGCTTCTCTTCTCTGGCCTATTGTTCTGATTGCAAGTGAGATTTAAAACTATAACGGTGCATGTATGAAATACTTATATTCGAAAGTCAGGTTCATTATCACATACTAGTAGTTGATTCATGGCGTGTATTCCCCAAGACATGTCTGTCAATATCTAGTCTATATCCGTTGTGTTCCTCGCACATCAGTCATTCGATTTCATATCCTTAAATATTTTGAACTGTTGTGAGCATCTGTTGATTAGTTAGGCTCTTCCCAAGTCACAAATGCTTTATTATGACGTTCGAATTTGAGATGTTTCGCAACCTTACCTGACCATGAATGCCAGTCAGGACTCGAACCGAATAACACAATTTGGTACACTTTCCAGTAATTCTAAGGACGTTAGCAGTTATACTATTTAGAAGCTTGAATACAAGGCGGCGAATACAACTAAGAGATGAGAAACGATAACAATGAGCGATACAACAGCAGATAGTCAACATGTTTCCAATCCAACAGTATAAACAAGTTTCTACACAAGCTTTGCTCAACTTATGGTTCATTGACGATCAAAGAAGAAAGAGATAAATACCTGAAACAGAGTAGGGATCAGAAATATAGTTGCTTACAAAGCTTAGAATCCACGGAAATTGGACAATATGGACACTTGAAGGACTTTGTGTTGTTCTTGGACATTTTTGCTATAGACTGCCTGCAAAGGACGTGTCCACACGTCATCAGCATTGGAGGATTGTCTTCGCTCGCCTGATCTTTACTAACCGGACAGACGAAGATAGAATGAAACTGAAACTCTTTATCCAGATCCAAAGGAACTGGCAACTGCTTTATCGATTGCCAGTCATCCTGTTTCTTTTCAACCACGACATTCATGAGCTTCAAAAGTTGAGGCAGCGCTTGAATACCAGCAGCTATTGTCACTCCCAGAGGACTTTCATATGACTGTCCCATCACACTGCAGAACTGCCGAGTAAGTTCCTCACCTAATGAATCCCAGTGGGTTGGAGATAAAAGATCAGCATATGGGGACCGATCAAGCTCTTTATTCCACAACAAGCATCCCATGAGCTTCTGGATTTCAGCTAAATGACTTGTAGCAAAAGGAGATAAGAAAGTTTTGGCGTAAATCATCGCTTCATCACTACTATGTATTCGAAGTATTTCCACAAACTGCAAACGATGAAGCTTCATCAAAAGGTCAGATCCATTCTCTTTAAGTTTCTCATGGTTCATAGAGGCCCAAGTCAAAGCAGGCTCCAGATTTCGAGTTGTCAAGGCCGATACTATATGATACAACTCCAAAAACTGAGATTTAACAGCAGATGCTTCTGGTTCCTTTGACTCGTCAATGAAAGAGTCACCAATATCAAACATACCTTCTCGATAGAAGTGGCTGGCAATTATATGGTTAACTAAGTGAGTATCAAACTCAACATTTCTGTACGCCTTCGATATATCTGGATTAAAGGATTTCTCTAGAACTTTGGGATACTTGCTCAATGCTATGCTTAGTTCTCTTTGGGTTCCTTCTTGTTGACTGAGGGGACCAACCTCCACTAACTTGGCATTGAGATTGGAGAATAAAGACCTTAAGCCAACTACTGAGCCTGAATCTAGAGATGACTGGATCTTTGCTAAAGCATTTTCTACTTCTTTGCACATCTGGTCCGTGATTTCTTTAGTCTTAGAAGAAGAAAGCTTTTGTTTCTTTGTGGCCTGATCAAATGCATCTCTGATTGTTTTCAGATCCATTCAGAGGGGAAGATCAAATACGGACTCCTGCTTTAGACGGCAACAAATGTCAAATTAACTGGAATCCATCATTTAAAAATAAATGACCAGATCACAGATGTACAGATGCATACAGAGATTGAAAAACAGCAAAGAAAAATATCTAAATAAATAAATGACACCTCATATATTGATTAACAAATAAAATCATGAGTAAAAATAATATTTACCTAGGGTTTTAGTAAATATCATCAAAACTACGTCGTTTTGATACTCGCAGCAAATTGCTGCGCAGTACCGGATCCGGGTCCGAAAATTCCTTGAACTATACGTTTTTTGCGCATGCTGACTCTAGAACATAGCTAAGAAACTTACACGTAGCATATTACAATATGGTGGTTTATGTACCCAGGTCAGTCAATTAAGATTAGTTAATTTATCTTGGCATTCTACAGTGTTAATAGTCTGCACTCACAAATGACCCCATATCTTGTTAACGTTAGAGCAAATGAGAATTCGGGTAAAGTGTCAAAGATCAGAGATCTAAGTGCAACAGTCAACTAATAAACTCATAAAAGTATTAACTTAGAGACTTTAAGACCACACTGCACGTGAAGCAGTTGAAGGTAAACAAGTCCCCTGATTTAATAATTTGGAATAAAAATATATGATAAACGTTTAATAAAGGGTGAGTCAGGCGTAGCTCAAAGGTAAACATGTAATAACAATTATTTTCTAGAACCCGCTCCCGCTGCAGGTCAACGCGAGCATTATCCTGTACGCACTGCACTTTCTAGACCACGTAAGACAGTAAAAGCATAAATTTATATATTATCTAAAGCCACCAAAACTGAACAAGTTGCCAGTTAAAGATTATTTCATCAGCACATAGGTTTGCACTACCAATGTGAGAATTAAAGATTAATTCATCAGCACATAGTTTTATGTATATTTTTAGTTACAATTCCCTTGTGCGCATCAGAGTTACAAATAGTTACAGCTCGTTACATTGTCCACTAGACTAATCTGATCTGTTAAATGAACTATTTCACTGAACTACCCCATCTAACACGATAAAGCTCTGGCCAGCCAATCAGTTATCAGTAGGTTAGTGATCGATAAAAGTCACTGTTTTTACAAAACAAAAGAATGCTAAGTCATAAAACAGGAGGGATGCCTCTTAGTCGATCACATAAAGCTTTGATAGCTGTCTACTTCACTTTCTTAAAAAACAAATGACATCATCATTCCCACATTTCACCAACAGCAACAAGAATTGACAAGTTTTCAAATTTTGAAAGGCATATCTTTGCCCTCAACCATTCAGAATTACCATTGTGATCGAAAAAGACAAGAAACTACGGAGTGCAAAAACATACTTTAAAGTGAGAAACTAAGTCAACTATAGTAAACAGCTCAAGTTCAACACACGAAACTACTAAAATCCACAACTGTAAAACAACTATATCACCTAAATGAGTATTATCAACTAGCGGGAATGCAAAAAAACAACACATCTGCAAGAGTTACTTACCAGAAGGTGTCCTCCTAAGCTTAATCGCTATTTGTAAAACTTCAAAAGCAGTTTGCTGCAGCGAGATGAAAACTATTGTTTGTTACTCAATATAACCCTAATCAAATTCAGGATCGTGGAAACGAATCTATTCATTTTCTATGAAACCATCGACAGAAAATCGTAACGCATCGTTATTGATTACCTAGCGGAATTCGAGGGACCGGCGAAGGAGCGAGCGGAGGGAAGGGATCGTCTCTTGTTGGAGAGTAAACGCTTTTATTGATGAATGGCAGGTACATTTTACTGGACGAAAATGCCCTTTTCTTATTTTCTATTCCATTTTTGCCCTTTCATCCTTGACGTCCTTTTGTCCGTTTTGAAAGTGTTGCGTAAAACACCCATCAAAAAACAAGTGTTGCGAAAAGCAACCTATTAAATTATATAATGCGACTGCAAAATATGGACAAGTGTCAATCAAAAACTGCCAGCAATGAGAGCAGCAAAAACTGCCTAATTTTGTAAATAGGATTAAGGATTATGATTCCTAAAGGACCTAAACCCTAAACTTGTAAAAGTGTACACAATTTTCAACATAAAATCAAAGAATATGATGTACACAAACAAAAACCAGCATCCGGCATTTCCTGTCCATGGCTGATCCATCTATATATGTGCTTCACAAAATATTCTGAAGGATGTCATGGAGTGACTGAGTTTTCTGGTTAGGTCAGTTAAGTTACATGATAGTAATAGCTGTGCCGGGTTTCCCACTGTGTGCCGTCGTTGCTTGATCTTGTCTTGGGAAGAGCCTAACTGCGGCGTTTAGTGGACAACAATGTGACTATGTGAGTAGGATGGCTGATACATTTAGTCAGTGTGGCTGCGAAGACGAATTAACTTTTTGATGAAAGCTTTCTCCTGCCTGTATCTGATACAAAAGAGGTAATAAAGTGTGAACCTAAATGTCAAAGAGGAGAGTTTAAAAAGTTGCTAGTTCACTCAAGTTATTCTTCCAAATATAAAGAGATGGAAGGGAGGACAAAAGCCAAGCTGATTAAGGACGATAAGTGCAACATACATTACAAATGCAGAAGTGCAGAAGCAGCCAAGTCCGACGCTGAAATGAATGGGAAAGGTTCTCCAAAACCTGTTTCGATCCAGAAATAGTTTTTCGGATAAAAAGGTCAGCACACCGGATATAATCAGCAGTGTCCATCCCGAGGGTAGGCATCTTTGAAATGAGAATGAGGAAGAGTCCTGTCCATACAAGAAGCAAATATGAAAAAGTTTAAAGAAACATGCAAAAGACAATCATACGGACTGTATCATCAGTCAAGAAAGAAGGGACTTAGACATACCTTGAAAAATCCCCTGATAAAAATAGCTGAATAGGTAATCCTCAGTGCCATATCTGTCACAATAGTCAAGGAATTCAAACACCTACAATGTTCTTTGACTTGCTTGACTAAAAAACACCATTCTAATGACTGAAAATAATATTTTGACTGAGATGCATTGCATCAACCATGGAAGAGTCTTGTTATCTTGATAAAACAGCTTACCCTAATGACTATTGTTGCAAACAATTCAGCCCACGGGGAATATACAGTAATATGTACAGGAAAAAGACAACACATCATAAAGGATACTCAGCGAATTCGCGATGATGAGTCCTACAGCACCGGAAGACCTTATCAAGAGCACATTCAACACCACATAAATCAATGAAAAAACAAGCAAGGAATCATTTGAACGCTTGAGTTGGTTCTCATCTGCAACGGCATGTAAGAATGCTTCCGATGTCCCTAAAACATACTTGTGATGTTTAGAAATAAAATGATAGTACTAGACGTCAAAAAAAGTAGCAGCGATCGAAGATATGTCAAAAGATAAACCAACCATTCATGGCCAGAACAATAATGAAAAAGCAATAGTATCGTAGTGCAGTCGAAGCTTCCCCGTCACTCCATCTTTGTCCGTACAACAATCTGATTAAAGAATATGAATAGTTTGGGCCAAATGCCATAACAACAAGCCCTGTAAAAATCAAGAAAATAATTTGAATTTACCAGTTCTCAGGACAATGATTGCTTTCATATACAAGAATAAAAATATTAAAAACCCATGTCTCATGAGTAGGAGTAGGAGGACACCACATTTGCAGCAGGGAGCATAAACATAATAGTGAACTAAATGCTGACTAAGAAGAAACTAACACTGATGAACTAAACACTTACTATAAAGATACTAACACGAACTTTTAGTGTAAACAGATGCTGACATGTAAATACTTACCAATTAGCAACACAAGCTTTAGGGCTTCAGTTAGAAATCTTCCTAGCTTCTGTTTTCTCTCTGAATCATCCCCTATCCGAAAAACCATAGAATATTACATCTGCTATAGGATTTAGAGGAGAAAGGATAGCAGAAAACGCAGAAAACACAGAAACATGGGTAAAAGCTGAACATGACGATCATGCTTCAACTTCCTTCATAATAATGCTATTATTCATCCGAAACAGCGAACATGACAAGCGAAAGAACGAAAGAGATGGGAAAATTAGGAGTAATACCTGACGCTGATCTTGCAAATGTAGCGTATGAACTTTCTTCAAAGGGGAGAAATACCATCCGAACCACTAAACTTCCTGAAATGGTGAATTCTGTGTAGTTAGAACTAGAAGGTTTAATTGGCACACACCAATCTGTCCTTATGAACTTCAAATTTGAACTTAAACTTTACTTGACTCAACTTTAACTTAAATCTGCTAGATTTGAACTTTCCTTTACGTAACTTGTAAAATTTAAAGAAAATAATGTTTCCATTTATAAAATAACTTGAAAGGCAATATTATGGAACAAACAACCCTAATGCATCATATGTTTATCAAGTTTGTTATCGAGTCTGTTACCTAATTTGTCAACAAGCCCATAAACTGCTTGGTTGTAAGGCGTATCTAGCCAGACAAGGACCATCTTCTCACCCTCCTGCAGAATCAACTTCCGGAAAGATTGAAATGTAAACAGCATACACATGTTTGACAGCACTTTATCGAAATCCAGCATATTTCCTTTTCTGCATGACGATATGAAATTATAAGCCTACATGAATTCTTTGACCTGCATAACAAACATCTGAGCTTGCGTATGCCGAAAGACATACGACAAGAATGTGGCAACGCAATGTGCGTGATTGATGTTTTCTCATTTTTGTGTGCAAGTATCTAACTCCAGATTCATATTGCCAGACATTTGCTGTCTCTTTTCCCAGTCCGACCCACTGAATAACGTATATAAATATAAATCATTTATTTCAACCGTTTCATTGTCTAGGATACCAGTTGCCATGCACTCTTAAGGCTCATAGAGTAAACATTAATTTTAAGGTCTTATGACTAATAATAGTTCACTCTAAATGACTGATATAAAAGGGGTACATATTTCTAGGAAAATGGCAAGGGAATAAACATGAGTTCTACATTGAGTAACAAAAGTACTAATGTTTACCTGAAAGGAAATACTTCAGAACATCTAAAGGCGCACACGATAAGAAAATAGCCCCAATAGCCTATCAACAAACAACCACCATAAGCAACTTGTGACAGAGCAAATATTGTCGGTCTTTCCTGCAATGAATTAATTTCTAAGATGGCAGCAAAAAAAATTATGTTATGACTAGTGGAACAAACAAAATGGAATACATCAAAATTCACAGTTGTAGCTCTAAGACAAAAATTATTGTGATTACATTCAACTGGCCATTTTTAGTACCAGTGTACAATTTAGTCTTACCACATTGAAATTCTTCGCAATAAGAATATAGGTAGTCATGCAACGCAAAAGGGTTGCTGCAGTTTCGACCACAAGCCTAAGTTTGAGAAGAAGTAGGTTCTGAGAGAGAATGTAGAGTGGTTCTGCACACAGTTCTAGTATACAAGCAAGCCCTGCCATTGAAATGACCATGTGACCATTAAATTTATAAACACCGGTAGAAAAAAACATGGACATAAATCAGGAGGGCATACACGAGCTTCAAGAATCAAAAATCAATCCAAGCTGCCAAAATATTAACATAGAATTTTTTCTGTGAATGGTGTCACAGGATGAGTCTATAGTTTTTAAGAGACATCTCGTGTTACAGAATGGCAAAGTTAATACTTTATTATCCTCTGACACAAAAAAGAACGCAACTTGCAACACAGATACATGTTCTTTGTCATAATATAACACTCCTAAGCCAAACAAAATCAACAGTAGAAACAGTAGACCTACCATTTATCAATATAGCTCGCGCATATGTATCAGAATAACCGAGTCCTTGCAGCCAAAAAACAGACACACATGCCGCCAATGTAACAGCAACTCCAAGAGGCAGAGACAACCATGCCACCTTCAACAGCTTTGTCGCACCATCTCCCAGTGACATACCATCCCTACACCCCATCAACAACCAAATCCCTTACCACAAAATCAACACTCAATAAAAATCAAAAAATAACATATTATAACAAACCGCGCACCATTCAATCTCTGTCCTCATACACGCCCTCCTGAACCCCTCCCGACTCAAAAACAACACACATGTAACAAACAGCTGAAACTGTATCGCGTAAAGCTGAACACATACATTCAAATAAACTGTTTAAACCATTTTCAACACAATAGTTATCATCAAACTTAACAGTAATAACAAATTACAACTAAGTACCGCATAGTCCTCAGGTGTGAGGTGCCTCACAATCCATGAATTGAATATAAACGGTATGCCTCTGGACAAAAACTGTATAGCTGCAAACAATCACCAAATTCATTATCTAAATAAAACCCTAAAATTCCAAATCTGAGCAAAAACTCACCCATTAGGTATTTGAATGTGTATGATAGATCATTCCGGTCCCGGTCGCCAGATGCAGAAACCGAACCCGTCGTCATCTCTAGTTTCTAGTTCAGTCGAATCCTTCGAAAACTCGAGCTTAATGTTATAGAATGTTGCCGATCATAGGAAGCCGCCGCGGCAGAACAAGCTTCGTAATGTAAACGGGTTGACCCGATTTCAATCCCCGATAACCGTATCGCTTACCACACCATCTAACGCCGCGTTTTGTTGTTTGACCTCAAATACAGATCATAAACACTTTACTGTATACAAAGTTATCATTTAACCTCTTTGTAAGTATTTTTAATTTTTAATTCACCTCTAATCTATCATTAGGCTTAACGTTAATAGAGACAGTGTTTTTATAAGATAAAAAGACTTAATTTCAATAGTTGATTTGATTAATCTGACGATTGAGATTAAATTTGATTTTTAATTAAGTATGGCAGTTGAATTTTGCAAAAAATATGGATAATTGACGGTTACCAATATCTATTATTGAATGAATAGAAATCAATGATTCAAATGATGTCCTATACTGTCCTATAAAAATAGTCTTATAAAAATATTTGCATACATTTGGATACATTTCCTATCATTATTATATAGATATTGAACGTAGGACCTATAATCGCTAAAACAACTCCATAGTAACAATCGTAAACTTTTTTAATTAATTCAAACTTTACCTTTTATATCAATGGACAAATTAGTCAAAATCAGTAGATTCAAAAAAACAAACAATACATTAAAGAAAACTGTCAATAAATGACTTCTTATTATTGATTCCAACATGTTGGTGCACTGTTGATTTTAAGTGAAAATGACAAACGAACTAGGGCTACTTCAGGTACTAAAACTAAAGATACTTTCAATGACATGTTACTTAACAGCAATTTAGGACGGTACATCAGGTGACACATTGCATTCTATTCATCAATCTTTCTCTTGAGCATAACAAACAACATTAAAGTCTGCTGGTTCTCAGGCTTGAGATAAAACGTTGAGACGGCAACCTTCTTCGCATACCGGTTAAATAGCTCATCTAAAACTTCATATCCAAAATGTTGTCCTAACATAACCTCAAAGGCAGCCCTTGCAAAGGCGGTACGCCTTTTAAAATTTGGCATGGCTACATGCTCTTTCTTGTTGTTAAGTATTTCCATTCTTTCAATGCTGAATTTGCCATTTTGAGTGATAAGATCTTTTAGCTCTTTTGGTCTTGTGTAGTAGAGAGGCAAGTTGAATGAGTCAACCTTCTCTTCACTTATTATCCCCTGCGTATTTACATTTAAGTAATATAAGTCAACTGACAAATTATGGCACATCGACTTGCTGACTACTCCCTCCGTCCCAATTTGAGTGACCCATTTGAGAACTTTCACGATTTTTAAGAAAATTGAAAAATGTGAGATAAAAAGTAAGAAAGAGAATGAGTGGGATAAAAAGTATGAAAGAGAGTGTAAATGTATAGGTAAAAAAGTTTCTATTTTAGGAAATGGGAAGTTCATTTTGGGACATCCAAAAAGGAAATGGGACACTCATAATGGGACGGAGGGAGTAATATATAACACAATTTTTAAGACTTCGAAACTATTGTTTTACTTCTACTCCATATTTAGTATTTTTTAGTTTACCTCTTTGGCCATATCTACAAGGCAAGAGCCCATCATTTCAAACTCTGTAGCAAGAGTTGTGACATCATCTGGCTTCGAATCCGGGGATGCTGCCACTAGCAATGCCATCAATCCACCACGCACGACTTCCTCCGCTCTCGCCTGCAGAAACACTTTCATATCCTTAGCAAACTGAGCTTCATATGCTTTAAAAACCTCCTTTCTAGCACCATTATTGTAATGGATGCTCCCTTTGTTCCAAGCCGGAGAATTTTCATCAGTGACTTCTTTAGGTATTTTCGAGAGCCAACAAAGCGAGCATGAAGAATACGCTATATGTATCGATGCTTTGGGAAACAAGCGACCATAAAATGAACCAGGGGATGCAGTTGCATAGTATCTCCTTTCATGAGGAAGGTTGCGTAAAAGGGTGTTGAAATCATTGATCATGGTATCATTAAATAAGACCTCGATCTCTAGAGTATTAGGGTCATCTAGTAGGGCTTGTGATTTGAACTTCTGTTCTACCGCTTGGACCATCGTCTCTACGGCTAAGTATGTGTTGAGTCCTGTTGAGCAACCTAAGTCTGTGATCCTTATAAATGGAATTCCATTTTGTGTCACATCCAGTTTTTCAATGATCTCTTGTGTCAATGCCTGCTTAGCTACCTCAATATATCCTCTCTAGTGAACAAAAAATTCAATAATTATTCAATATAACTAACCAAATAAAATCAAAGTTACGTGCAGAAGGGAAGGTGGTCAAATGGCTAAGAGGGAATATTTTGTAATAACAAAGATTATACGAGTGGGGTTTGTGCAGATTTTTGAACGATGCAGGAATAAATTTTTAAACACCTGATATGAAGAGTTTTCGGCGTAACTGGAAGGGCCATCTCCCCCCTTCATCGCTATCTCGAGAGACGTTGTTTCTTGTAGTGCTTCTTTGCCTGAATTTAACACGTTATTTATGGCAACACTACTTTGATCCGTTACATAAGCTGTCTGACTGGTGCAACGACGGAGCGGTAGACGGACTATAGGAATAGCTGCCGTCCTTTTGTCATGTTTTTGGTGGAAGATGATGCTAATATGGTGGTTGAGTGAGCTAAATGTTGAGCAAATCATTTAGATGATTTTACGAGTTCAATAGAATGTGTTTTGCATGCAACCAAGCAAAGCTTGCTTGGCTTTATATAGCGTTAAAAGTTCATTATGACAAAGTACTTAATTTGTTAACTATGCAATATATACTTGCCGACACAGACAGCCGTGGCCCGTGGGGCTGAGGCGAGAATCAGAAATGGGCATGATTGCGTATTAAATTTACTCTATTTTGACGTGGTATGAGACAGCCGCCTCAATAATTGTGCAGTAGAGTTGCACCTGTTAACAGGCTAGGTGAGATTCGAGATGTATTTTAGATTCTGTACGGGCCACACGCACTTTTTACAACCATTCCTTGTAAGTGATATTCATTTTGGTTGGGTTTACAATAATTTATTGTGAGTATAAATCAAAATGAACAAAGATTTTAGACAAACGTAAGTAATTGCAAAAAAAAACATATATTGTTTTAATATACAATAATTAGTTATATTTGTTGAATAATAAAGAATGTCAGCTGACAAGTTATACACATCGAGTAATTGATTGATAATTACAAAGTATATATTATAACATAAACTATGACTTGTAAATCGAATTTTAGGCCAAACTGAGGATTAATCCAGTACTACACACAGTGCAATACCACTACACTACACCACCGGATTCAGGTGGTGCTAAACTTAAAATTGTAAGGTGGCCGTAATCAAATGGGCAAGTTGAGCGAAAATTGGCTGGAAAGTTTAAGTGCCGCCGGCTGCTTGTTTTTTGGTTAGACCAACACGACACATCAAATCCTAAGTTGTTGGTCAAAGAGCCAGTCAAGAAAGGAAGCTACAGCCTACATACAGCTCAAAAACCAGCATTTAGTTCTAGGATACTGAACCAATGGTCAAATTGTAAGAAACATATTTGAATCAAATTTCTTGATAATCTTGTAGATGTTGAAGGTTTCCATATGTGAAGATTGTAATGGTAGCTTCTGTATCACAATTTTGAACGATAAAAAGTTGTTAATCATTGTATACGGTTGTGGTACCTTCTGCTTTACACGTTTAGTCACTTCATGCATGACAGCATGAGTGAACATTACTGAAATTATACTTCCTCCGTCTCACAAATTTTGTCCATCTTTTGATTATTTGTGAGGTATAAAATAATCAAAGTAGACAAACATAGTGGGACGAAAGGAGTATTAATTTTGATCCATTTGAATAAAACTTAAAGTGCAAAAGTTGAAGGACACCATGGATTGCTCAATAGTCGGATAAAAGGTGACCAATCAAAGCATCATTCGAGTTTGGATTTAATAAAGCAGGCATTTCATGTCAGAGTGTAATTCTTTTGCGATTCTAAGTGCACATATGCAATTTGAAAATAAAATTATCTGTATTTTTGAGTTAATTGGATGAACATTTTGATCGCGTGTGTGCACTTTGACTTTTTACAAAAAAAAACATTGATAAAGTGAGATGACCTTTGAAAAATTGATTCAACAATCTTTTACCTAGATATCAGGATCGTAAACATATGCATGGATCGCCATTAAGCACGACACTTTATGTCATATTAAGAGGGTAATGACGCGCACACTAATTATTGGTGCCAACTGAATTTTTTGAATGATTTGCTTCCAATCCTTAAAGCCTATGTTGGCAATATTGAAGTGACCGAATTTTCCCCCAATCCTTAAAAGCCTATGTTTTTTTTTGATAACATTATAAGAACTGGAAAAACAAGAACACGGAAGGACTTAAACAAGCTTGAAAACAATCTGCTGAAACCTAGGACAACAATCAAGCCCGAACCAACTCCATCTATTGTGAAGAGCGAATTTAGCTATGATATCGGTTGATTCATTTGCCTCCCGACGAATTAAGCTTAACTTCCAGTCTTGAGAAGACGCTAACTTTTGTAAACAGTTTAGAAAAACTTGAGAACCTTCCTGTGGAATACGCATTCGATAGTCCAATATATTAACCAACTGACTACAATCCTACTCGAAAACCACCTTATGCAAATTTAGATCAGATGCTAAACACATAGCCTGCCAAAGTGCTAAAGCTTCCATAGACAAACTGTTAACAGCCTTATGAACATAAGAAGCTCTAACTCCCAGGACAAATCCATATTCATCCCTAGCAATCACTCCACATCCTCCAGAACCAGAAACATAATCAAATGCAGCGTCGCTGTTAATTTTAACAAAGCCAGTGGAGGGAGGTTGCCATGAATCACTGTCACTGGCCTGAAAACATAAAGTTGTATAAACCGAATGAGAGTTCGAGTATTGTTTTAGCATCGTCATTAACCTAATCAGTGCATAGTTTATATCCAGAGGTTGAGATCCATGATATATACTGTTACGATGATACCAAATATACCACATGGTGATCAGAACCATCGCAAACTGTTTGGTGTCCAAGTAAATGGAACAATGAAACAACCAATCAGCGACGTCGATAAAATTATCCAAATTAAATGCAACGAGAAACTCGAATTTGGACCATAGTGCTCTAGACCACCAGCAGCTCAAAAATAAATGCACTGTAGTCTCCAAAGAGCAACCACAAACACAACACGTTGGAGAAACATAACAGTGTCGGACAATCAGATTGTGGCCTGTTGGAATACCATTGTAATAAACTTTCCACACAAAATTTTTGATTTTCCTAGGAACTGAACTCCGCCACAATGATTTCCAAAATTTAGATAGTGGTACAAAAGTAGAACATTGACCTGCGTTTGCACGATCGACATCACATTTTCTGTTCATTTGAGACTTGATGATTTGATAAGCAGACTTGACATCCAAAAGACCAGTAGAATTTCCAGTCCATAAAATAGAATTAGTGGAATCATCAACTCAGAAAAAAGGCCTAATCAGTTGAGTGATCTGCCAAAAACCATTCCACATGGGAGATGAACGATATCCTTTATTGGCACTTAAAATTAAAGTATTCGGAAAGTATTTCGCTTTCAGCAGTCTAGAAGCTAAGGAATGGGGATAATGTAGAAGTCTCCATACCTGTTTTGCAATAAGAGCATAATTAACTATCTTAAGATCTTGAAAACCCATACCTCCATCCTGCTTATTTTCCTGCAAAGTTCCCCATTTTACCCAATTAATTTGTCGGGTATTATCAGAATGGTTCCACCAGAAATGCCTGATCAACTCATGTAACTTGTTAATAACATTATCAGGCAGAACATAGCAAGACATTGGGTATAAAGGCATTGACAATAGGACAGCAATCCTTAAAAGCCTATGTTGGTGGCATTGAAGTGATTAAGGGCATTTTGATAAATTATATAAAATGACCAAAATTTCCCTGTATACAATTCTATGATTGTAATAGGTGGGGATATTAGTAACTTTATGCATGCTCTATACAACGAATTGTTGTGTCAAACAACACAAAAATAAAACTAAGTTGACATTAGTGAATCTCTGTGTTACTCAATTAGTAATATTCAATTAGTAATACACAGAAGGGTGGTAGTCAAATGGTCATGATCAAAAAAAAATATTAATAAAAGAATTTATAATTTTCTTTATATAATTTTCGGACATTCAAACGGAGGGTAAAAGTGATGAGAATTTTATCTACCAAACTGACTAAAAGCATATAATAACTATATTGGCATGTCTAGAGTCATTTTTATCATTTGGAGCGTAACTAGAGGGGTAAAATTAGAATTATAATAATTTGTTAAATAATCTCTCGAATTGAGATCGAAGTGAGGTTGACCTAATAGTTCGTGTCATAGAGCAGTAGTGAAATTCCTGTAATCCTTTAATTACAAAAAAAAATTAGAATTAAAAGTATGAACTCACAAACCATCAGAGATCGCCGTGCCGTCATCGAGGCACATCTCAACCTCATCTCCGCGATCCCGACGCCGTTCACATTCCAAAAGACTGCAGCGAGCAGACGAAAGCGCTGTCCATCCCCATTAATATCTTGCCTGAGGTGAGTATGAGTAATAGCGAGCTTCTGCATTCCAATTTTGAATAAAAAACTCTTTGCCTGAAATATTATCGCTAGGGAAAATGATGAATTTGTTGGATAGGCAGGCGCGGTAAATGTGTGAATTAATTGGTTCTGGAATCGAAAGTTTATCTTCTAGAATGTAATAGATTTGTTCAGTTAATGAGCTTGAGTTTGATGCACTGAATAGTATGTGAACTTGAAGACGTCGAATGCTGGACTGGATTCTAACAGTGATATTTGGAAACTTTTTAGTGATGCTCAGCTGAGTTTGTTTAATCCCTGTGACATTTTTAGCGCGTTTGAATTTTACTTATTGTAGTTTAGTTGTTTTATATGTTACTGAAATCTTGTTTTGACATCAGATATTCTTAATTTTACTTCATCTTTATGTATTTGTAAATCAAAGATTTGCAAATTTGTTGCTGGAAGGTATCGGTTTTAGGTTAACTGTCCTAAAAAGTATAATGTCAATGTAGCTAATTAAGAGTTCATACCTTTCTGCTTTTATTTTTTTTCACAAACTTGCTTTCAAAAAAATTCCTGCCTACATCAGACAAGGTATCAGTTTGTTGGGAGTGGCTACCCCCGGCGAGGAAATTTTTTTTTTACCAGGTATAATTTATCATAATTCGATTTGGAGCCCCGGGTAAAGTAATTATTTGAGCCCCGGCTGAAAAAATTATTAGAGCCCCGGCTAAAAAAATTATTTGAGCCCCCGCTAAAAAAATTATTTGAGCCTCCGCTAAATTTATTACTACGATTTTTTTTTATAAGTCCGATGTTTTTTCGAGCACCGGATCCCGCTCGTACCTCCTAAGCTTTTGAGCCCCGGCGAATATTTCGTCCTGGTTCCGCCACTGCTACTATGCATATACTCCATGGTCCTGAAAAACTTGGTTATTGCAGAGGAGGCTACTGAGACGCGTACATTGGTTATGAATTCAAAACTAGGCGTAAAAATGATGAGGAGCTTTTGTCAAATCTCCGCAATCTATTGCGTATACATAACTGGGAGACTGCCATTGTGCGCCACTTTTTTGGGATTTTTTTGTTAAATAGGTAATAGTCTGAGAAAAATCCATGACATGCAGAGACATTAAGGTTGAGCATATGCATGCGAACCAGCTGGATTCTAAATGGTTACCAATTTACATCAAAAAAGACCAATCTAATTGGTTAAGCTCTTTGTCTTTGTATATGCAGGGACTGAAGCATACTAGAATAATGTTAACATGCCACAACTTTGATTCTGAGGCAATTTCAAACTGTACTCGTGTTTATTTTTTCCACTTTAAAAAATATTTGTGATTTTAGACAGTTTCTCAAGATCATGCTAAGTGCTTACCAATATGATCTTAAATAATGTTCTTCTATTTTTGGAGAAGACAATGGTTTCTTCTTTGAGAATCAATATTTTTATTCTTTTACTGTTTATCCATGTGTTATTTCTTTAATCAAATGATGAAGCTCATGGCAATGAATTGTGGTGCTGCTCTCCTATAGCAATAACCTCGTCAGCTAGCATAAACAGGTAACGACAATTACTGTCAATCAATTATTGATGTACAACATGTTTACCATCTCAGAACTATTTCTTTTGTTACAGGAACCTTGTACATAAAGTATTTTTTGGGAGCACTGAATTATCACATTACATCTCCAACACTTTCTCAAATATGTATCAAGCCCTTGATGAACTGGTTGGTATACACTGATCATTTCGGTCATAATTTCCTTCTGATTGGATTTATTACTTGACATTAATGCCTTGAAAAATGTGCAGCAATACAATCCCTTGCAGTGGAACTGCATGATCACATAAGCAAAGCAAGAGGCACTAGTACAGATTGTATTTTCTACAGCGCTTGTTAATAAGCGCTGTAG